>JAXGGA010008875.1:0-54415 GCA_038373865.1 Uloborus plumipes
AAAAAATCACTTATAATTTCTACAAATGATATCTGAAATTAATTGCATTTCTGCCTTCATTTCATGCCGATAACATGCTTTCAAAGCAGTATCAATTCCTTGATCATTATATGTTTTATGTTAATGTGATGGAGTTGCCTGCTGCTTATCCAAAACGAATGTTTCAAGTGACCATTGACCACCTGCAGGTGTGAGATCTTTCAAAATTCCTGGAAAGTGTCCTTCCCCCTTTATCTGTACATTCTTCATTTCCCTAGGGTGAAAAGGAGAATTCTCGGAAATTCAAACAATAGTGCAAGCGCAGGGTAAGAAAAGTTCTTTCTGAATGTGTTTCTTAGTGAATATTCTTTTTGGAAAAGATGTGATTTAAAAACTAATCATACCATGGTCTCAATTCACAAAAAAAACCTTAATTTTAACACATAAATAAATACAGAAGATCGGGATTCATATCTAACTGACAGATTTCCAATAATTTAACTCCAAAGCGTGAAAATAATTCTATCCCTACCGAAAGCGTTCGGATATTGAAGAAAGACGGGAGAATAACAGGGGAGCTGGCGCGTAAGGCACATCCGACGTCACAACTCGAGAGTCACGTGACACCCCGTTTCAGCTGAAAACGAAACTAAGCTGTTTTTGCCTGTCAATAACTTTTAAAATATCGCATTGAAATTCGGAAAAAAATGTTTTTCGACCTTTTTAGGTCATTCTGAGTGTATTAAAATTAAAAACAAAAAATGCTGTAGTTGTCCATTGTGTAGTTGTGAAATTTTTTATTTGTCTGAGGAAGGAAATTCTTCCAAGGTTTTAGTTATTAGCTTGCACTTACCAAAACTACTGTGATGCTTTATTTTTTTTTATAGTTTTTGCTGAAGTAGTATATGAAATAATTATGGTGAGTTTTATTGTCTTACAGGTATTTTATGGTGCAAATCCCAAACCGGTATTTTTTGTTGCTAGTCGAGGACATCATGCTGATATTGGTGGTCTTACCCCTGGATCTATGCCTCCTCATTCAGTATCTCTGCACCAAGAAGGAGCCACTTTTGTTTCTTTCAAATTAGTGAAGGACGGAACTTTTCAAGAAGAAGGCAAGATGTTCTTTAGCTTTTTATACGACTTAATTAAAATCAGTTATGCTTTTATTAGTTTACCTTATAAGGCTGTCCATATATGATGTCACACTCTTTTCAGCATTTTTAACCCCCTCCCACTTTTTGTCACAAAGTGTCAGACTTCACCATGCCCCTCTCCTCTTTGTCACTTGTCACACTATTTATCATAAACGTTCTAATAAAATATGCATGATGTCACACCTGTTACCCTATCCCTGCCTATCTTACCCTATCCCTACAAACTCACGTTTTCAAACACCCCTCAAAGTGTGACATCATTTACGGACAGCCCATAGACAGAAAGTTACTGATTGAAATAACATAAATGTTGCACCCAATTAAATACTGCATTTGTGCCTGAAAGTTACAATTGTTATTTTTTGAAAAATGTCACCCACTATCAGAGTAAACTGCTAAGTAATGCTAGGAATGGCAAAAGAGTTTTGGAAACAGTGTTGGAAGTTCTCTATAGATCATTTTTAATTTTTCGTTGAAGGCTTAGAAATTTGGGTCTATCACTGCCAATTTAAAATTTGCCGCTGTTAGTGGGAAATACTTTTAGTACTTAATAATTTATATCAAAATGATACTGTTACTAGTGTTCTATTGTACTTGTGCTAAACTTTCATGTCTATGTTCATGCCCATCAATGCAACTTAAGTTTAAAAGTTCTTCAAAAGCTGAAGAAAGGAAATTACATTTATAATATAACTGAAAATTGGGTTTACTTTCATAAATTTAAGTAGGATTTTATCTTGTGCAATTTTCAGATACTTAAATCAACAGTTTTCTTGTTCATCCTGTGGACAGATGTTGAGTGATGAACAAATAGGAATTAATTTTTAAAAAAAAAACTATTTTGAAAATTATTTAGAAAATTTTAACACTTCTCATAAAATGACACAACGCAATGGTAATAAATAAAAAAAGAATAGTACTCAAAATTCCACTACAACATCAAAACAGATTATCAGTAACAAAAATAATGTTCAACTTTTCTTTCTGCTCAAAAAGATGCATTTATTTAGTGAAAATATTTAAAGTTTTTTCCTTCTTTTAATTCAGTGAAAAAGTTTTTATAATATGATATTTATTAGATGGACACTTTTGTGCTTATATTGCAGTCACATTCAATCTTTTTTGCTTGGGTCATAATTAAATTTAGATACTGAAATTGCGCTTGCATTGCTCTATTTCAGAAGTTACCGAAATTTTAAATGCCCCTGCTAATCTTCCTGGATGCAGTGGAACTAGAAATCTGAAAGATAATCTTTCAGATTTAAGAGCACAAGTGGCTGCCAATCAGAAGGTACTTTTTGTCATTGTGTGAAAGATTTGATATTAAGTTACTGAAACCTTTTATTAAAGGGTATTCATTGGACAGAAGATTTAATGCTCAAGCTGTGCTCATGATAGAACAGATTCTCAAGAGCAAAACACAACATTTATTTTGTGTTATTTTATAACTGTAAATTGTTTTAATTTGAGATGTAATGAATTCTTCCTTTGTATTTAATTTGTTCTGGTTCTGATTGTAATTTATCAATTTAATAAAGACTTTGAGTATGTTCCAGTAGTTATTAGGAAAATAATCTTGAATCTTTTACCCCAAATGATCTTTTTTTGTGAGCTTTGGTTAATATAAATGTAAACACATTTATGCTATTTTCAAAAGTTATGTTATTGTGGAGAATTGATTTCAGTATTTCTTGCCCAAAAACTTTGAAGAAAATAACATTTTTAAAATAATATTTTTATTACAAAGAACTAAAATTCTTGTTTTTTTTTAAATGTATTTTATGTCTTATTTTTATTTTTTTGGTTGTTGATAAATTCACCCCTTATTCCAATATGTATTATTTTTAGGGTATCAACCTTGTCCAGGAGATGATTAAAGAATATGGGTTAGAAGTTGTGCAGATATACATGCAATACATCCAGGTAAATATCTATACCAAGTTAAAAGTATTGTTTGTTCATTCTAGGTGTTAACTATTCCTAGTTAGTAGTTATAAGATTCAATACTTAGTAACATTCATGTACTTCTTAAATTTACTACCTTTTGCTTTTAAAATTTTTATAATGCTGCAAATCGTTTGAGGAGAGACTGTTGTAGGGAGAGGTCGATGATGGCTCCAATGCTTTTACCATATTTCAAATGCTCCTTTCAGTCTAATACTCTTGTTTCTCTATGATAACAGTCAACTTTTTCAGATTTTATTACTCTCAAACTTTTCAGTAATAATGTATGAAAAATCATATTTTTGTTTTGAATTCTCACATGCAACAAATTTAAGTGATCAATAGGATGTAAATTATTAAATGTATATTATGATTTCCTTCTGTTGTGTTATACTGAATTTGGCACTAATTAAAATGGCATTATTTTACTATTACATTGCTATAGATTTTTAGTATGATGCTGTCGTCCACTATACATTTTCTTCACATATTTATTTTTTTGTAGGACATCAGTGAGAGTAAATAAAATATTGAATGGGTGTGATATATTTTACTGACATTTATTTATTTATTTATTCCCTTGAAGCAAAATGCTGAGCTTGCTGTGCGGGACATGTTGAAGCAAATAGGTAAAAATACTCTTCAAAAAAGTGCAACTACCACCTTAATGGCTGCTGACCACATGGATGATGGCACAATCATTCAGCTGAAGATTGAAATCGATATTAATGAGGTATCCCTTTTTGTTTTTTTTGCACAAATTATAAACTCCCATTATGCGTATCTCAACAAATAACCTATGAAATATAACTATTTTAATATAAAATTCTTAAAATATTTGATTATCTCTAGCTTTGAATGTCTTTATTTGCTCTGCTTGAAATAATTGGCCACTAATGTTATATGGTAAATTATTTACTAGAAAAAATTTGAATCACACATCTTTTCTTTCACAAACCATTATTTTCCTTCAGTTAGAAATGCACCATAATTTACTCACATAAAAGCATTCTGAATTGTCTCCCCCCCCCCTTAAGAACATTATAAGAAAATAAATAAATCTATTTTTTATTTCTTTACTTAGAAATTGATAAGTTTTTTTAGTCCTAATCTGAAAAATTCAAATTTCTTTTGTTTTCAAAATGGTATTCAATTTTCTTTAATCTATATATATATATAAAAAATTGTCGTGTTAGTTACACTATTTATAACTCAAGAACGACTGTACCAATATGGCTAAAAAATGGTGGGTAAGCAGCTTAGAGACAGGAGACGGCCATAGGCTATAATTTATGTGTGTCAGTTACATAAATAGAAAAAATGTCTTATTGACTAAGCCGTTTTTGGACACCTCCATGGCTGAGGGACATAAAGCACATGTTCTGGCAGCTTCCGGAGCACCGTAAACAGGTTATAAGTTAGCGGTACGTTGAGTGTTATTTGACTTTTTTGTAAAGTAAATTATAAACAAACGCGTTACTTCCCTTGAAATTTATATGTGATATGCTGTCAGAAACGATTGCTCATTCCGAGGATCCCGATGATCCCAACCAATATGCCGTTTGAATTTAAAAGACTTCAATTTCCGATCCGTCTTGCATTTATCATAACCATCAACAAATCACAAGGCCAATCCTTAAAATTTTGTGGTTTGAATCTAGAACATCACTGTTTTTCCCATGGTCAATTATATGTAGCATGTTCACCGGTTGAAAGACCATCTGCGTTGTTTGTTTTTGAGCTTGATAATAAAACAAAAAACGTTGTGTATCACAAGGTACTTAAGTGAAGAGCAGCCTTTGTACTAAAACACAGAAACGATGATGAATGATTAATGTGGGTACTTATTTTTTTTTTGTATTTTCTAATAATAAAAAACTTAATAAATTCAAAATTTTGCTTATTTATTGCCTTTAAGGGGGAACAGAGTTCGCCGGGTCAGCTAGTAGTAGATGTAAAGCTAAATGAGCAGAAATTGTAATCTTTTTAGCTGTATTTTATGTTACCAATTTGTGTATTACTGTATGCATTGTGTACTATTCGCTGCAGTCTGTGTTCAACTGGTTTTGGGTTTTATTTTCTTTTCTGTCCATTCATTTCATGTTTTTTTTTTGCTTTATATAAATTATAAAATTAAAATTTCTAAATTTATCACATCTATCCTCAAAAAATCAAATTGAACTTTATTTGAGGTTTAAAATCCTCAAAAAAGAAAATTTTAGTTTTTATGTCACACTTTGCTAAGAGTAAAAACCTGACACATTTGATAGGGCAAAAGGTTGAGTACCTCCTATACCCTATTCCAACATATCTATATGTATAAAAGAAAGTCGTGTTAGTTACACTATTTATAACTCAAGAAGGGCTGTACCGATATGGCTAAAAATTGGTGGGTAGGTAGCTTAGAGCCAGGAGACGGACATAGGCTATAATTTATGTGTGTCAGTTACATTAATAGAAAAAATGTCTTATTCACTAAGCATTTTTACTAAGCCTTTTTCGACACTTCCATGGCTGAGCGACATAAAGCACACGTTCTGGCAGCTTCCGGAGCAGCGCAGTAAACAGGTTGTAAGTTAGCCGTGTTTTGAGTGTTATTTACTTTTTTGTGAAGTAAATTATAAACAAACGCGTTACTTCCCTTAATTTATAGGTGATAAGTTGTCAGAAACGGTTGCTCATTCCGAGGATCCCGATGATCCCAACCGAAATGCCGTTTGAATTTAAAAGACTTCAATTTCCGATCCGTCTTTCATATGTCATGACCATCAACAAATCACAAGACCAATCCTTAAAAGTTTGTGGTTTGAATCTAGAACATCACTGTTTTTCCCATGGTCAATCATATCGCACGCCTAGAAGAATACTGTCACAACTCAAAAACAGAAAAATTTAAGATGGGGAAAAGAAATTGATATATTAAAGCAATTAGTAATAGTGCAGTCTATCATACATTAGGTTAGATCATTTCGGCTCATTTGCTTTCATAATGCTTTTAAAATAAACGTTTCTTTTTGACTTTTAAATCATGGCACTGGGTACATCTCTGAACATTCGGAGTTTCGACTTTTGAGTTGTGACAGTATTCTTCTAGGCGTGCGATATGTGGCATGTTCACGGGTCGAAAAACCATCTGCGTTGTTTGTTTTTGCGCCTGATAATAAAACAAAAAATGCTGTGTATCACTAGGTACTTAAGTGAAGAACAACTTATGTACTAAAATACAGAAACAATAATAAATGATTAATGTAGGGTCACTCCATTTTAAATCAACAATTTTTCAAAAAAGTTGTTGCATCACCATTTTTGATTTTGATGAAAATTTGCATGTGTATCACTTTTACTTCCCAGAGCTCAAAACAGTGTTCATTTTATTTTTAAAAAATTTACCCTTTGATATATAGGCCATTTTTGTTGGCAACAGCGAAAATTGGGCGTTTTGATGCTTTGTTTGATGAACTATAACTTTTTTTCTATCAAAGATTTTGAGCTCAAATATAGCTCATTGGAAAGCTAAGAAAAAGATCTTTTTATATATGCTATCAGTAAATTTCAGATTTAAAAAAAATATTTATTTTTTCAAGGTCAAAATTCACGACGAAAATAACATTTTTTACTACTTTCGAGCATTAAAAAACCCATGAAGGGTTCAAAGTAACAAGCCGATTTTTTCATCATATATTCATAGTCATGGTTACTTACTGTATAAAAAAAATTGGCTTGTTACTCCACCCCCTTTATGAGATATGCCCCCCCAAAGTTGTAAATTTTTTAAAAAATCCAATTTTCAACGCTAAAAAAATGCATGTGGGGGGCAAGATAAAAATTTTTTTATATGTGGTATGTTAAGTACTTTTTACCAGCTTTCTAATGAAACAAAAGTTGCTTTGTTATTCAAAGGCGTTTGGCAGATATAAGGGACTGAACTTTCAAAAAATTGCACAAAAACAACACGATTATTTTCATTTTTTTAAATCTTTTTTTTATTTAAATGTAATTATATACCTTATTCTTTGCTTTAAATGCTAAAAAAAGACTAAGAAGAGCAATGAAGAAACATATTTAAAGTTTAATAAGATAATTTAATATTTTTAACACCTAGGAATATAGAATACCACTAAACTTGTCTGATTTTTAAACATCTGATTGCTACCTATTGTGGAGTAACAGGACTGAGCATTTTTCAACTTGTCCAGGTTTGTTCATACCATGTGGTCATCCTTGTTCTGGCTTGCTTTCACATGTGTATCTTAGTTGTCTTTCAAATTCTGAAAGAAGTAGGTTGTTGAGCTAGTGTTTCTGCTGTAAAATCTTGTGAAGCTGATGTGATTTCTTTTCATTTCAAGTTCATTCATATTCACAGAATGTTTTGTTAAAGGTAAAAAACGAAATTCTTTAGAATCCTTAAATATAAATTTAAATTTGTCTTTCTACATGTAAACAGTGAATAAGTTATGGATAACCCTAAATGCTCCATAGGAGTTTTTGAGAATGATTGTAATATATTAAGTTACAGTAGGCAGTCTACTGTAAATAGTATTTCTGAGTACAGTGATAATGATAAAACTTTACTGCACCTGAGAACTAGGTGTAAAACTATTGAAACTGTTTGTACCTACCAGCAAGAAGTTCCATAAAGGTGGCAAAATTTGGCAAGAAATTTTTTTGCATGGTAGGTACAAACAGTTTCAATAGTTTTACACCTAGTTCTCAGGTGCAGTAAAGTTTTATCATTATCACTGTACTCAGAAATACTATTTACAGTAGACTGCCTACTGTAACTTAAAATATTACAATCATCATTCTCAAAAACTCCTATGGAGCATTTAGGGTTATCCATAACTTATTCACTGTTTACATGTAGAAAGACAAATTTAAATTTATATTTAAGGATTCTAAAGAATTTCTTCTTTTACCTTTAACAAAACATTCTGTGAATATGAATGAACTTGAAATGAAAAGAAATCACATCAGCTTCACAAGATTTTACAGCAGAAACACTAGCTCAACAACCTACTTCTTTCAGAATTTGAAAGACAACTAAGATACACATGTGAGATCAAGCCAGAACAAGGAAAACCACATGGTATGAACAAACCTGGGCAAGTTGAGAAATTCTCAGTCCTGTTATAGGTAGCAATCAGATGTTTAAAAATCAGACAAGTTTAGTGGTATTCTATATTCCCAGGTGTTAAAAGTATTAAATTATCTTATTAAACTTTAAATATGTTTCTTCATTGCTCTTCTTAGTCTTTTTTTAGCATTTAAGGCAAAGAATAAGGTATATAATTACATTTAAATAAAAAAAAGATTTAAAAAAATGAAAATAATCGTGTTGTTTTTGTGCAATTTTTTGAAAGTTCAGTCCCTTATATCTGCCAAACGCCTTTGAATAACAAAGCAACTTTTGTTTCATTAGAAAGCTGGTTAAAAGTACTTAACATACCACATATAAAAATTTTTTTATCTTGCCCCCCACATGCATTTTTTTAGCGTTGAAAATTGGATTTTTTAAAAAATTTACAACTTTGGGGGGGCATATCTCATAAAGGGGGTGGAGTAACAAGCCAATTTTTTTTATACAGTAAGTAACCATGACTATGAATATATGATGAAAAAATCGGCTTGTTACTTTGAACCCTTCATGGGTTTTTTAATGCTCGAAAGTAGTAAAAAATGTTATTTTCGTCGTGAACTTTGACCTTGAAAAAATAAATATTTTTTTAAAATCTGAAATTTATTGATAGCATATATAAAAAGATCTTTTTCTTAGCTTTCCAATGAGCTATATTTGAGCTCAAAATCTTTGATAGAAAAAAAGTTATAGTTCATCAAACAAAGCATCAAAACGCCCAATTTTCGCTGTTGCCAACAACAAAAATGGCCTATATATCAAAGGGTAAATTTTTTAAAAATAAAATGAACACTGTTTTGAGCTCTGGGAAGTAAAAGGAATACACATGCAAATTTTCATCTAAATCAAAAATGGTGATGCGCACCCCATTTGTTGATTTAAAATGGAATGACCCTGTAGGTACTTATTTTATTTTTTTTGTACTTTCTAAAAATAAAAAACTTAATAAATTCGAAAATTTGCTTATTTATTATCTTTAAGGTGGAACAGAGTTCGCCGGGTCAGCTAGTACAAAGATACCTCTCTCTTAATATCATAAGAATAGTAAAAGAAGTTGATTCTTTTAAAATTCTAGGATATTTTTTAACAGATATTTTCAATGCTAAAATTTTAGTTTTTTAAAATTGCTGAGAAACTGAGTCAAAAAATTCAGAAATTGTGTTTATTGCACGCAATTCTAAAATATTTTGTCTTAATAATGTTTCTAGGTTTATGTTTTGTTTTGGTACAAAAAAAAAAAAAAAATATTTATAATTGCTAATACACTAAGTAATAATGAAAAAGAAAAAAAAAATGTTTAAATGTGATTGGTTAAACTATTTTAATCTGTAAATTTGAAATTTCAGGGAAGTGCTGTCTTTGATTTTGATGGAACTGGATATGAAGTATACGGAAATTGTAATACCCCTCGTGCTGTAACTCTGTCTGCAATAATATACTGCCTTCGATGCATGGTTGGTCATGATGTTCCCCTAAACCAGGTAATTTGAAGAAATTTAGTTTCACTAAATAAAGTTTGCGATAGCTCTTGTTTAATTTAGATCTTCATGGCATTTCTTTATATTTAGATGTAACATAAAATTTAGTTTTTGCTTAGATTCTTTTATATGGTGAATGGATTTCCTAAATGTTGTGGTTCAATTTTTATTTTACCGTTCTCAAAAGTGTGCAATCATATTTCGAGTAAAGATCTCATTTGCAAAAATCCTGAAAACAAATTTCACAAAATTACCATTTAAATTATTATAAACACTTTATATTAATTGCTTTTAATACCTTACTGTAATGTATGCAATTAATGTCATAAGGGGCTAGCATCTAATCCCTGTTTTTGATTTTATTTTTATTTTTGAATCCATTTCTTCTGGATAATAAAATAAAATAAAATAAATAAATAGTTTAAAAATAAATAAATAAATTTAATAAAATTTACATGATTGCATTTTCTTAAAACAAGTAAAAATTTCTCCAAAAATTCAGCCAAGTAAGATTTTCTACCTCACATTAATGACTTGTAGGACATTCTCAATATTAGTTTTTATGGGTTGCTTCTTAGGAGTAAAATATGTACATATAAAGATTTGCCCCCCCCCCCCCCCCCCCCCCAGTATTTTCAAGTAACGATTTGAAATCTAATGACAAGAATCATAGGGTGGAGTTTAAAGGATAGCATGTATAGGGACCATTTGCGTTCTCTGTGCTGCTTGTTCCATCTTAAATTAATGCTCTTAAACCTTTGAGCGGCCGTGACGTAAAACTCTGCTTTTAGACATATCACTGGGTGAGTTTACAGTACAGAATTTTGGAAAAAAATATCAATGAACTTGGGAACTTAAATATTCAATTCAAAAGTGATTTAAAAATATTTAACTTAATTACTTGAAAAGAGAGAAACATGTATTCAGGGGTTTGTAAAATAAGATACATGGCATTTAAAGGGTTAATAAGTCAGTGGTGTCACTTACTTCTCGTAACTCTATGTTATTATCGGAAATAGTTAGGTACCCCATATGGACTTACCATGCCACACAAAGTGCAATTGTGAGGGGTCCCAAAAGGGATCCAAAAGTTTCATAATTTTCTTTTTTACATTGTGCTGTTTGTCTTTAAGGGCCTCCTAAAAATTCATTGTGATGGGCTCCTAAAGCTGTAAATCTACCTTTGTAGTGAAAATGATGTGTAATTGTGGGCCAACAGCCTTCTTGGGATTGGAAAAAAATAACCTGCTCACATTTCAATCAAGCATTAATGACATAAACAGAAATAATGAAGCTAAAGAGGCTAATATTCCAAGCAACAAAAGAACAACAATTGGAAATTAATAAACTTTGTATCAATTGACAGTGCATGTTTCAGCTGTATGTAACTGGCTGATGAAGGGTTGTTATTACGAGGTGTATATTTCTAATTCTTATATTATCCTCCTTAACAAACTAATTTTTGATGGAGGATACAAAAGTCAAATTAATTTACTTTGTTTCTTAGGGCTGTCTAGCTCCAGTGAAAGTGCTTATACCCAAAGGGACCATTCTGCACCCCTCAGAGACAGCTGCTGTTGTTGGTGGAAATGTCTTGACATCGCAGAGAGTTGTGGATGTTATTTTCAAAGCATTTAAGACCTGTGCAGCATCACAAGTAAGAAATTTTGTTTGCTAGCCTATTAGTCTTATTCTAATTTTTAAGATACTCGTATTTCCTTGCTAGATTACAAAAGGAAAAATCAGGATAGAAAGCTTAGAATATCATAAAAATAACATCTGAAACATAGTTTATAGAAATTAATTACTTCAATAAATCTCAAAGAATTAAAAGAAAGCAATGTGAGAGTGAGAGATGTTTGTTGTTCTACCTCCTCTCCCTTCCATAGCAACTTTTGAGCAATGAGTGGGACATTTTATTTTATTTTTCGTAGCTCATCCCTTTTTACTTCCTTTTACGTAGTAAAGGAAGTATTGTGATTGCGAAAAAAAAAAAATCACTCAAATTTGAGTCTAAATTTTGATTTTGCTCACCCCCGAATGAATGTTCAGTAGTTTTTCGACCTGTCAGCACGTGCATATGTACCTACCAACATATAAGCAGCCGAAAAATCCTTTTCAACCACCTCCGAGTTAATTACGACGAGTTTTCTCGTGACGTCTGTATGTACGTATGTGCGGATGTATGTGCGTATGTGTGTCGCATAACTCAAAAACTATATGCCGTAGAAGCTTCTAGCTTGGTATGTAGGCTCTGAGGATGGTCTAGTTGTGCACCTCCCCTTGTGGTTGCATAGGAATGTTCCCAAGGGGGTGTTTTATCCCTTTTTTGGGGTAAATCAGTGTTAATTTCAATGCAGACTCAAGTGATATGAATTGGCGCAACCACTTGGTGATATATTGCCAAGCTTTTGGTCGCCAAGTGTTTGATGCCAATTTGGCGACAAATTTGGCAATTTCTTTTTTGGGTTCATTTGGTGCTATTGACGATATTTTGCGAAAAATTCACTGAATGATATTAAAATCAGCAATATATAGAAAATTAACCATTGTAAAATACTTTTTGCATTGTTTCGTGGCAGATTATGAGAGTAAATATTTGAATTGTTACCTTGCTCACTCCAAGCACTTTTTTTAACACTTAAGGCAACTACTAAGAAATTTACACGTAAAAGGAAGTAGTGTGGGGTCCATACCAGATTTTTTAATAACTGGGATATGTTTACTTTTAGATGTAGCAGATGCATTATTTTTAAAAGGATAGGGGGGGGGGGATTTTTACGCATTTTAAAGTAAATGCGTTAGTTTCTAATGTCGAGAAGGAATTGTTGTTTGTTTTGGTATGAAACTTGCTATGTAAGCACACACTTAAGTTTCTACAATGAATAAATAAAAATTGTAATCATCTTTCTTACCGTCAATACAAATGTTAGGTGGGATCTTTCTTGATTTCTAGGTCATGCCATTATTTTGTTTTTGTAGATAGATTCAATTAGAAGTGAAGTATTTTTATCATTGAATTTGTTGTGTTCTTAAAAAAACGTTATGCTCACAGTTATTCTTAGTACTATACTGAGAAGTTATTAATCATTAAAATAAAAATGTCTTATTGTATTTTCAGGGCTGTATGAATAACATAACATTTGGGGATGAACATGTTGGATATTATGAAACAGTTGCTGGAGGAGCAGGTGCTGTAAGTTCTCTTTTAAATTATTGTAAAATTATTTATGGTTGTACATAATAACAGTTTGCACAAGACACCCAAAAAAATGCAGTAAAAGCTTATTAAACAAAAAAGTTATTTTTAAGAAAATACTGAACTGGTCTTTAGTTTTAAAAAAGTTATTAATTCTTTCTAAATTAATCTGTTTTAACTTTAGTTACACCATATGAATTCCAGTAACCGATTTGCTATCAATATTATAGTAGTTATGACTGATGAGTGGGGGGTGACTTGTATTTTTGAGCATCTCATCAGACTTTATGATTTAAAATTTCAATAATATTTTATGTGTTGAACAAATACAATGTAGACAAGTACCTACTGAGTTTTTTTTTTACCATAAAAGGTTGGATTATATAATAATTATTTTTCAAATTATAAAAATCTTTCATATAAAAAAAATCAGACTCACAATACAGTTAATGTTTTTATAGGGACCACATTGGCATGGAAGAAGTGGTATTCATACCCATATGACGAATACACGAATCACAGATCCAGAAATCTTTGAAAGAAGGTAGTCTTGATGTGAACTTTGTTATTTGTTTTAAGATAATCACTATTAATCTATTGAATTGCCTTGATATATTATTTTTATGCTGTTATAATCGTAGTAATAATAATTATGTATTTAAATCCTATATTTTTTGGTGAAACAAATTATTTTTATTACTAACTAATCAATTAACCCTTTGACGGTTATGGAAATGAGCAGTTTCGCTTTACTTAATTCACGCAGCATTAGGAGTAAACAGTAGTCGAAAGTGGCAGCTGTTTTCCCCCGCCGTTCTTTCGAAAATGTCACCTTTCTCTGACGATGCCGTAGATAGCTCGCCTCGCACGTTTTAAAAATTTCTTAAAGTATTTATAGTACATAAATAACAGTTTTTACTTACTTTAAAATAACTATTGAACAATAAATTATAAATGATTATAACCAATTATATAAATAATAATAGTTAATTATAAATATAAGACAAATATTAAATTGAAAGGACTAAATGAATACAACTAATGTAAATCTTTATGAAGCACAGTATAAATACAGTAATTACCTAAAAATCTTTTTGTGTGTGATATACTTTAAAACATGAATTGCACATAATGGGGCATTACAGTCTTGGCAATACGTACGCGAGTAGTGCTCGTTACTAACCATTTTGGTCAAAATCTTTTGCTCCCGAGCGGAACTCGTTTGCTCGCATTATGAAGCACGATTCGATTGCGAGCTGAACTCGTTCATAACCATCAAAGGGTTAAATTTAAATTACTTGAACTGTAAAATCTCTTATTTGAACTCATTAAAAAAAGTACTTTCCTAAGCTTAAATATGATAGTTTGTTATTCAATGAGGCAACTATAGCATTTATTGTATCTTAAAAGAGTCTAAATTTAGGTTTGAGATCAAATATGTTTAAAAAAGTGATTTGAGAAGTGATATGAACAAACATCAAATGTATGCAGGGCCCGATTAAGATACCACGGGGCCCTAGGCCAAATACTTTTTTGGGGCCCTTTGAACTGAGGCTTTACAATTTTAGGCATAGGATAAAACAAATTTAGGCATTGACTACGGCAATTTAAGCGATTTGGGGGCCTCTAAATTGTGGGGGACCTAGGCCGCGGCCTAGTTGGCCTATTTAGTAATCAGGCCCTGAATGTATGAATAATACTATTCACTCATAGCATTCAAATTAATGTTTTTACATATTTTTCTATGTAGATGAAGTTCAGTTTTTACACCTTTTATGCTTGACCTACGTGTGAAAGGTCAAGTAAATAGGTAGAGCAGCTGATCAATGTGCTATTGTGGGGAAGAAAACTTTGCCACAGTATTTAGTATTCAGAATTTTTTTCAGTTGAAGTAGTTTAAATTTTTTTAAACAGCAGAATTTTTCTGAAGTGTAATAAAATATTTGTTATTTTTAGAATGATTTCTAGTGATATTGAGTGAGATGATATTTTATTACTTTTGTTTTTGATCATAATTTGAAAAAAAAAAAAAAAAATCAGATTTGTTGCATTGCTCAAAAATATGATTTAATTTATGTAATAATTTTGTATTATTTAGAAATATTTTAACACTTTAATAGCTTTTATTTTTTATGCTAAAAAGGGATACAGGTAAGTTTTAGGTAGTTTAAATTTTGAAACTTGTGACAGTAAAACACAAATATATTAATGCTACACTATATGATTTTCAAAACCTGGAAAATTTTCAATTTTAATTTTTTTCGTTTGATGTTGATAGAGTTAATACATTTTAAGAAGTATATTTTAAAATTTAATGTAAACACTGAAATCATATGCACCAAAGATATTTTATACTATTTATTTAACTCATTTATTTACCCTTTTTGAGAAGAAATTTTTGTAAATGTGATACTATTATTTTGTTGTGGGAAGGTAAACAGCGACTATCTGTAGAAATGAGGTTCTGAGATATTTGAAGAAAGGCATTTTCTGTTTCATACAAAAATAAGGAAATGCTGAAATTTGCCATTTTTTCTTGTGTTAATTTCAGTGGAAACCAAATAAGCAAACTTGTTCCTAACAGCTAAAGTACCGTAAAATGGGGTTAATCGGAACACTTTTCAGCTTTGATTGTAAAAAAAGCAGTTAAAGGATTTTTTTTTAATTTGATTTTTTGGGTAAAAACTTCGGTCTTGCTTTACTTTTGATATTCCAAGCAAAGACAAAAGATTTTGAACAATTATTATTAAAATATATAGCAAATTATGGGTGTTCCGAATCACCCCGCTGATAGGGGTCAATCGGAACACTTGTTAAAATTTTTATTTTTTTCAATTTAATCTGTGATAGGTCTCACAAGCATGAGTAATATTGATGGGGGAGAATAAGAACAGATAATTACTGTCAAATAAATGTATAATTTCAGTACCAGTAAACGTTTATAATTTGTGAAATTTCAAAATAATTTTGAACTTATGAAAAATGAAAAGTAATTTTAAGAAATGCTTTTGAATTGAAATACAAAGATTTAACATGAATGGAAGTCACTCATGTCGTCCACAAACATGTACTTGTCCTTAAAACTAGCAATTGTGACTTGGCTTAAGTGTTTTCATAACATCTCCTGGGATGAACTCTACCTTTTCTTTAGTTTTTTGAAATTTCTGGGTTTCGGGGATTGTCCTGAAAGATTTTTTCGCTTATTCATCACTGTCTGTGTGCTGGACGTTTACTACATAAAGTCTATGTGACTTTCCCCCTTTTATTTTAAGTAAAAAGAAGTCTCCTGGAGAAAAAATCTTTTGAAATCGGCAACTTTTGTCATTCTAAGATCTAGTTGCTCACGAGAAGGGATAAACAGTAATAAATCCTTGTAATTGTCTTGATTAGAAGAATTGGGGTTAGAATCTTGATTTTTCAAACAGTTTCCTTCAAATAAGTTTGAATTGGAACAACAGAACTAATTGTTCCGATTCACCCCGCAAATTTTTTTCCTATGGCATTTTTCAGAATTCTTCACTTTTATGACACAATTTTTAAAAAATGTAAATTCTAATGTGGTATTCTGTTGTTCAGATACATGTATAATTGAAACATACCACTCATAGTTTTTAAATATAAGAAAGTTTGTTCTGGCATATGAAGTTTTGCAGTCTATGAAAATGTGATGTTTTCTAGCATTCAACGTGCAGACCTCTTTAGAAGCCAGTAGCGTTGCCAGATTGACAAAAGTAATTTTTTCCTACTTCCTATGATCTTACCTTTCTAAAAAAAAATTCATGGCGAAAAATACCCAATAGTATATTTATGAAGAATTTCTTTGTACGGTCGGGAAGTTTTGTTCCGATTGACCCCGCTGTTCCTATACACCCCATTTTACGGTACTATAGATTTTAAGGAAAGGCAAAAAAAAAAAAAAAAAAAAAAAAAAAAAAAAAAAAAAAAAAACCTCCTGGAATGTAAATAAACAGAAGGTTTTCTTTGGCGATTGCCACTGTATATCATTAAAGAAATAAGTTGCAGATTTACCTTCAGCCTTTGCTTGTGTTTTTTTTTTTTTTTTTTTTTTCAAATTCAAATGACTGACTTTATATTGGTAGAAAAGACTATTCTTTAGCTAATGGGAACCTAAGTCTTTTTTTATTTTTCCTAAAATTGGTTTCTTTATTTGTTAATTCTACCCCATGTGCATGAGCTAATGTTGAATAAGTGTTTGTCATAAATGTTGTTTATTTTTTGCAATTCTTAATTGCTTGCAAGAGCTTTAAGGAAAAACCATTTTTCATTTTAAGTAAGTTTTGTATCATACTGTTTTGATTACAAGGTAAAACACAACATTGCCTGATTCAATAAATAAATTCCTCTTTTGTTTTGTAGGTATCCCGTGATTTTAGAATTGTTTCATTTAAATCATGGAACTGGCGGAAGAGGCAAATATCACGGTGGAGATGGTGTGTTGAGAAAGATACTGTTCCGTAAAAACTTTGTTTTGTCTGTGCTGACTGAACGACGAGTATTTGCACCTTATGGATTAGAAGGTAGTCAACTTGGATTACTTCATGTGCTTCTGAAACATGTAATTATGTGTGCCAATAAAAGTATTCAACCATTATGCTTAAAAAAAAAATCACTAGTGTTAGAAAATTCCAGGCACGTATAAAATTCATATTTTTGTCTGCATGTTTTGCCTCTATTCTGACAATCATCTGATTGGATAAAGATAATATTATTACTGAAAAAGCCATGAAACGATAAAAACTATTTTATGGTTATTTCAGTTACATCATAGCAGAACTAGGTATTTTCAATAGAGGTAGCAAGTGAAGCATTTACTCTTCAACGAATGATCTGAACTTATCCTACAGCCTGTAGTGACTTGAAGTTTAGAGAGAAAACATTCTTCTCTAAACTGTACTCAAAGCAAAAACAACTCATTATAGGGAGAAGTAGGGTAACATATACCATTTGTTGCATAGAAGCACAAAGCACCCACCAAAGACTCCAATTATGTTAGATCCTTGTTTTATTGTATTAACTTCATAAAGAACATGGACCTTCACGAGATAGATGCGTCCATTATTGAGCCAAAACATATTACTTGAATATTGTTTCAGGAACTTTTCAGAACTTAAATGGTTTATATAGAAGTGAAATCCATGTTCTTCTTAAAGTTTGTGGAATGACACCTTACAAAGGCTCCAAATATGTTAAGGATCAAACGTATTTGGAGTGTTTATAGGGTGATTTGTATGAGGATGAATCCAGATTTGGATTTTGCAATGGGTCGTATTTGTCATTTTGAGGCATAAGTAGTATGGAGCAAATTTTTCTAAATATAGTCCCCAAAATGCAGCTGTATGCCATCTTTGGTTTCTTATGGGTTGGATTCTCACCTGGTTTTGTGCAGCAATTCATACGCCTCGTTAACATGAAATTGTCCCAGTCTCACATTCTTGCTAATTGCATAGTGGTAATGGATCAAAATGCTTGAAAAAATAATTTTTGTTATTATAAATATATTTTTAATGAATGAATATTTCTTTTAAATCTCTAATTTTATGTCTTGATGTAGGAGGAGATGATGGACGTAAAGGTATGAATTTATTGATTCGTAAAGATGGCAGGCTCATCAATCTTGGTGCTAAGAATTCCGTAAGAGTTGCAGCTGGGGTAAGAAAACAATCTATTTTTTAGTTAAAAACGTTTTTTAAAAGTCTGCATTTTATTTGAGTAAAATTAAACTTCTTTACTTTAAGGAATGAATTATTTGGTTGAATTCCAAATCTTGTTGATAAGCTACAAATTTTTAAGCCTCTGCTTTAAAATTATACTGCATTTGAAGATGCTATTTCACATTTATGATGTGTCTTTATGCTGTTTTATTTTTAATTAATTGTTTATCTACTTCAATTTATTTTTTATAAATTTATTTTATTTTTTTATATATTTTTATTCAAAAATATTTTTAGTCTAGCCTCTTTTTTTTTAAATTTTACTTATTGAGTATTGTAAGTTTTAGTCGCAACATATTTTCCAGGGTGCCCCGAGCTAAAATTTTTCTGAAGGGTTGAAATTCTTAATTTACCAAATAAAAATCAAAGTTTTTCTGAGTGATAGATTAGATACCAAGGTACATAGAGAGGATACCAAGGTTTGTATGTCACATTCAAAATTTTTGAAACATGTTCTACTTAACTGTGGCAAATAAAATCTGCGCAATGTTAATGAATATTGGAAAATAATGGAACATAATCATCTTTGATCTTATTTCTATTTTTGCAGTTATCTATCGCACAAAATACAGTGTTTTAATTGTGAATCCTAAATTTGAAACAAATGAAGTAACTGAGCAAAGCAACTAACATTAAAATGCATGATTTTGTAACTTTTCATCACAAACAGAAGGATGCATTTTGATTAACCGTTTAACTACCTACGCCTTGCTCAATCCATGCATTAATTGCTTCAGGTATATATATATACCCTTCCAAATAGCACTCTTAAATAAAACTGCTTTTTATTGACTACATCAGGTTAAGTTCTGTCACTGTCGCAGTTTGTAAGGACGTATAAATACGCCTGGAGCAACTAACCCATCTGTTAAGCAAAGCATATATGCCCACTGCAGTTAAGGGGTTAAAAACACACTCAAATCCGAGCCTAAAGAACCAGCAGATGGGTTACAAGCTATGTTCTCGTTCTGAACTCATTAAGGGGCAGAGTTGATGGAAACCTCTGACACACTTCTCCTTTCTACATGCACATATCTATAAAGGCATGTTTATCATGGAAAAAGAAAGCAATGAGGCTATACTTAGTTGAAACTTCCCAAATAATTTTTTTTGGTGAAGTCAGTGACCTTTGACCTCATATTGACCTCTGATTGGGGAGCCCCTACATGTTTCTATTTTTCAAAATGATTTTTTTTTTTTTTTTCAGGATGCATTTCTCTTACAAACTCCAGGAGGTGGAGGTTATGGTTGTGATAAATAAATCGAAAATATGGAAGAATAATATATTTTGTTACAATTTTTAAGAACTGTTATGTTTAAATGAATATTTAAATTGTTATAAATCAGGGAAATTTATTAAATGTTTTATTCAAAGTTATATTTGTTTTGTTTTTTTCTCTTAAAACATTTGTGCTTGCAGATACAAGTTCAATTTGGAAACTAACTTCTATTGTGACTGTAGTTAGTATTATAGCCAGAAAAATATTTAGAAGAAGATATACTTGACTATGAAGGAAGGCGTAATTTAGCCAGTGGTGTAATAGAAAAAAAAAGGGAACTGACGTGCGTGCAGATGCCATGGTTGACAGATTTTTACTCAATAAAAAAAAGTTCACTTCAGAACAATTATCCAGCTATCATTTTAAAAGCAGACATTTTTGCTAAAATAGTGGTTTAAACTAATTTACATTAAATTTGCAAGACTAGGTGTTTTGGAGAACAGTGTCTCTACTTGTCTTCCCTACCATTATTTCCTTGTAATCAGATAATGAACGAAGTATTGAGGAGGGGGGGGGGGGAGGTACCCAAGTATTATCGATCCTCAAATCTTCCCTTTTGGCTATGCCTCTGGCTTTAGTAGAAGTGAGCAAATCACAAGTACTGTGTATTTCACTACATTTGCAGCACCCGTACAAGAGTATGGTACTGCTGCACGTTTTCAGTTAGGTTATAGCATCACAGTTATAGAGTACAAAATGTACTCTATTATGTAAAATCCAGTCAAGTACTAGGCAAGGCAGTGAAATGCAAAGGAATGTAGATGGGCTCTTAACATTTTATGTAAAATGCATGCTGAGTTCAAACTTTAGGTAGGCTTCTATTGAAATGTTATTCTACATGATACTGTATAGCAGCATCTAACAGGACCATCCCTTGTTCCAAAGTAGAAGAGAGTTTTTTCTAAAAATTGTACTATTAAACCCTTTTTTTTTCATTTTGGCTTTGAACAGTGTGAAAGTTTAAAATTTAAAGAAAGGAGGGAGAGGGAAGAAAAATAATGCTTATACTCCTTAAAGTTTATAGTTGTACATGTATGGAACTGTCAGAACAGAAATAGGAAGACCTTGGTCCAAGGAAGGTGCAAGTCTAACATATAATAACTACACAAAGTTTTGTTGAAATCTCATTCAAATGTGACTCCATAAAGACAAATTTTGTCATGATTTGGAATATAAAGGCAAAATCTTCAAAAGCAAATTTTAATTTATTTTATTTGTTATTATTACTGTCATTATTTTCTGAAATTTCATAAAATGAAGCTGTCCTCTTCTTATACCAAGGTCTTCATATGATGATACCTCTGCCCTCATTCCTGAAAAAAAGAAATGTACTTGCTAAGTTCTGGAATTTCGGTCAGAGATTTCTTTAGATCCAGAGCCTTAGGCTAATATAAATAATTTCTTCAAACTTCGGCATAGGATATGTACAGCGAAAATCTGTTACTAAAGGGGAAGACGGGTAGTAGCGAAGAACAATGATTGTAGTCTTTGATTTGTATGAGACCTTTCTGGGAACAAGTGATACATGCAAAAAAAAGTGCTGAAGTTAAATTTAAAGCAAAATTAAACTAACACATATTTTATGTACAAGAAAAATTAATGTTCTCAGAAAAGCAATATGGGAACTGCAATTGGGCACTAATACAGCCCGATATATAGACAAATGTGTGTGAATAATGCACGTTAGTTTTTATTGTAAATGACCTCTTATTCAAGTTAGGCTGTCTTGAATATTGTAAAATTCAACCTGTTTCTGTGAAAAGAATTTGTCTGTGGAAAACTCAGAAATTTTGTGGACACAAAATAAGAGAGAGAGACATATAAAAAAGTATGTTCTAATTCACTATGAAACTTGTTTTGTACATAGAATTCTGGCAGTCCAAAAAGGATGAGACTTTGACTGACAGGATGAATGCATCACCTGTAAAATTACCTATAAACATGAACGATTTTTCAATAATTTTCACTTTTATAATAACATCTTTTTAAAGATACTCTTGCTTGCTAAATATCGCTGGGGCTAAAAATGCTACAGATTTCCTCCTGCGTCAGCGAAGTATTCAAGGCAAAAAGAAGGAAGCGAAGAAAACAAAGCTGTTCAAATTATTATTTTTCAAAACATATTTTTTCTCGGCAGCTCCTTCGATTAGAGGATCCGCCATCGCTGTGTGTGGAAGACACGACCTTGACTGCTAATTCTCAATATATATAAATCAGAAATCATTGAAAAAGGAAAGGAAAAAAAATGGCAGACGCACCATTTCTTGTTGTGTGATTTATATTGAGCAGGGTAAATATCTTCTTCCATTTCTTTTAAAAACAGGAAAAGTCTTGTAAAATGTCTGACAACTATTTGCGTTCTGCGCTCAATCTAGAGAAGTTCAGTGTTTTGTCATTGATTCAGGTCGAGTAGCACCATTTTCAGATCGTGGCAATGGAAAAGCAGTTTATTGCTAACGCGCTGGGGTGGGCATTTCTTAGAAAGAGATAGTAATCGAAATGTATAATAGTTAAAAGAAAATAGTCAGTCGTTGTTAAGAAACATTTTCCAACACACGGCATGTTTCTGTCTTGTACTTCTACACTTCTTAACCTTCTATTTTAAGTTCTACTTCAGTATTATCTACTAAGCCAGTAGGCTAATATCCCCAAAATTATCCTACACTGTAAAGGAAACGTCATAAAAGAGCATGCAATTGTATCGACTAGATGCACCTAAGCCTTCCTACGTTGAATGATTTGATAGGCTGATATGAGAGAGATGAAAAATTGCGTTACTTTTCGCCTGTAGTAAACAATATTAGACACTCAAAAGAAATAAGTATTAATTATTGCAAATAGTTATGATATAGATCTCTTATTATTTCCACATTTTTCAGTCCGTATATCTAACTTATAACCGTTGAATTGTAACTTAACGTTGACATGCAAGAAAGTGGTAAAATTTTTCAAGAAGCAGTTAAAATAACATTTATATGTAAAAGTTCGCTACAACAGCATTTGTAGCTGAAATTGTAATAAGAACGTACTAAAAATGAATAAATTTTAAACTATCATTTTCTGACATTTTAAAGTATAAGTTGCAGAGCCAATCTATCTGATTTTAGAAATCTATGCTAATATAAAACTACTCCTGTTGCAAATAGTTTGAAAATCAGAATACGCTTTTTTTTTCAGTAGAAATAGGTATTTAACATTGAGAAGAAATAAAGGAATTTAACTATTTTCAACATATTTTTTCTTCTGCCAACAAAATCAGTAATTTTCGCTAAAGGCAATCAGCCAAAAATGTTAATATCACCAGCTTATTATTATCGATTGCTGAAGCACACTAAGTTGAGAAAGTATAGATGTCTTCTGCAAACTAAAAATAGTTTCAAACTTTTATGGTATTTAAAACAAAGCTATTACCTGGATATGCTGATTTAGTTTAAAAAAAATCTAATTTAAGAAAAATAACCACGCTTTTGAATTTGATTGTTGTCGTCACAAATCCTCCGGATGCGGTATTTGTGTTAGATCACAGCCCGGAACTATTACCAATTCTAGCCTCCTAGAGAATTTTTTTCCGAAGAAACATCAGAAGCGTGTTGGACCGTCCCCCTTCCTACTCGCTCAACACGGATGCCACTGAACGGATGATTCTAGAGTACTGCGAACAGAGCAGCCGCATGCCTGGAGATTTGATTGATCGCCCACCCGCAGCTCAAACGGAATGCCTTCGTCTCCAGCGGTCCTCGGGGTGTCGAGTATTAAGTCGGAAGAAAAGATGCTACTTTGTGGTCAAGGGTGGCACGCACGTCCTCAGCCACCGAAGATGATTCGTCCTGAAGAGAAGATAGAGAGAGACTCCACTCGGGGTGATATGGACTCAGCGGTGCACGATGACGTCCGGGGCCGACCTCGTGCTGTCGAAGCTAGGGGGCCTGGAGTCGGGGCCCCCCGCGTCCTCCGGGGGGCCCCGGAACTTCTGGGACAAAGGCACCGCGGTGAGGGGGTCGTCTTCTTCATCGGCCTCGTACCGGAAGCTCGGGTTGTGCTTCTGGCAGGGGGGATTGTCGGGCTGCGGGGTCCGCCGCACGTGGGGCGGCGGAGGGGGCGGGGGCAGGGGCGGCGACAGGCTGCCCCTGCGCCCGTGCTCCCGGCACAGTGGGTTCACGCCGTTCGGGAACGAGTTGCTGATCACGTGGATGCCGTTGTCGCGACTGATCACGTGGCCACCGTTGGGGCTCTTGTGGAAGATGCTGAGGTCCACCTGTAGGTGAGAAACCAAAACATTTGTGAAACACAGTTAATGAATAGTGAAACGTGCTTAAGCATACTGTCAAATAAAAAAAAAAAGGTAAGTTCGGATTTTCATCATAATCTCTCAACTCTTACTCATTCCCTGCCGAGACAAGAATACTTGTACAGTTGGGACCAACCTAGCCTGGTTACCTCATAATGCTCTGATTAAGAACTGCGTAGTCTTTACAATGCTGTCGAGTTAGGTTTGATCCATCTATAAGAAGTAGGAGGCTCTCTGGAAAGCAAGTACACATTTTGCATGAAAAAGCATATTTAACCTATTTTTCTGCATTGTTTGTCATTATTGTCCACACAAGTTTGTTAGAGGAGTGCAACTTCTCTATGACCTCTTGCATAGGAAGATGCCGCCAGTGATGACTGCCACAGTTAAACACTATTTTTTTTTGCATCATCATCGCTGTCGAAGTAATTACCTCTAAAATAACGTTTCATGCTCAAGAACAAGTAAAAATCTGTAGGTAGGAGGTCAGGGCTGTAAGGCGGGCTATCAAATCGATCACAGATCGTTCGTAATTGAAGATTTGACGACTTTGTAGTGACCCTAAATCGTCAAATCGATTTGACGACGATTTGACGACTGACAGAAGCATACCTTCCCACTTGTGGATGAGCTTGAATCATGATCGTAGAGGAAGACGATTTGACAACAGTAGCGGCACAAAAAAAAACGGCGATCAACCGTGGCGGCATCTTTCTGTGAGGAGGGCATGGAAAAGTAAGTTACCCGCTGAGACAAATTTCTTTTGTACAATGGTGGTAACTTTATAGAAAAGTAGTTTATAAAATGCTGTTTTATGCAAAGCTGAGTCTTGGTTTGCAAAAATGTTTTGAGCGATTTTCGATTCGAGAAAAAACTTTGCGGATAGTTCCTCATGTATGAAAACTTTAGTATTGACTATGAATACTTGAAAGTGGTTTATACCGCTTCTGGAATGCTTCGGAAGGAACCAAGAAATTACTTTTGTGTTGTTTTCCATTAGGAGTCTCAAAACTCTAAGGCAGTATCGTTTATGGGTCGATTGCAATTGTTTAGTTAGTGTGTGAAAATATTTCAGAAAGGCTTTTGAACAACAAGTTTGTTTGATAGTGCTTACCAAAGCAAACCATATTTATTATGGAACCTAATGCTTCATTATATTCTGTGTCCCCCCCCCCTGAAAAAAAAAACGGCACATCATCATTTCCTCTGCCTCTGTTGGAGGTGGATGTGTCTTCCGAATTTCAACAGATGGTTCAAAATCTGGCAGCAGAACAAAATGTTCAGACAGTCAGTTGTGCTATTAGTTGCGACCCCCCATTACTGCTAAAAGGGTTACTAAGAAATAGCACCTTAGAGGAAGGATAAAGTTTCAGAGTTCTTCAGATGCCGCCAATATGGTTGACACCACTCTCTCGTCGATACTTAGGTTAGTGCGGCAGCAGCAGAACTGCCGAAAAGACTGGAGTGGTGACCAAATCCTGTTCCATAACCTTCTGGTACCCAAGATTCATGCGTATAAACTTGTTTGTGCTTATGCTTAGAATAACTGCTGATCTTAAGCTCGTGAGGGTTAGAAGCACTTCTCGATAGGACGTCATTTAATTAAAGGATTGCTGCGGGAAATTGTGGAAGATCTTAAGGGCACTGGCTGGTTGTGCTGGAACCACTTGAAAGTTCCGTCCTTATCTATCCTACTTTAAATTCCTTTATTAAGTTTTATTGTCGTATATATATAAAAGGGGAAATTTATGAAGCGTAAGATACGGTTAATGCTGAGAAATCCTTTATTTGCAGATTATTATTTTGAATTAAAAGTACCAAAAGTTGCTAATTCTGAAACAGGTTTACATCAGAAGAAGGATGGAGATCTTATACTGGGGAAATATTCTCAAATGGAAGTTTTGCAAACGCAGTTTTAGTTGATCTTCGGTAATATAAGTTACAAGAGACGGCATGACGAAAGGTTTTATAATACACCTTCGGATATATTTCTAAAACTTGCAATTCTAGTGCAGTTTAGGGGAGGGAGGGAAGGGGGGGGGGGTCCTTTTCCATTTCTCCAAAACGTGTTTTAGGAGAATTTTGATGACGTTGGAAGAATGGCCAGAATTCAGGAGCTATTCATAAAAGTTTTGTGATAGTGAAGTTATAGAAAAGCAATTTCGAACTATATTATGAGATGTTCTGAGAAAATGGTGGATGGAGGCTTCTACTCTGAAATTATGAGAAATTTAAGGCTTAAAATGCGTATTCTGTCCCCCTGTTTGGTTGACATTAAGGGAAGAAAAAATACATAAGGCCTCTCCATGAAACTTTGTTGACAGTAAGACTCTAAAATCACATTTTGAGCTTTCTTTGGTTATATTAGGGGAAGGGCTCGGAAATTTAGAGTTCCCCTAACTTTAAAAAGGTATTATTTCTAAGCTATCTTTTGCGATGTCCTTCAAGGGATCATCCTATCTTTGGTCAGTTTTAGGAGGAAAAGGCAATTAAGCGGATCTCTTCGAGAAAATTTTCGAAATTTAAGTCTTAAAAATGCAGTATTAAATTATAGTAACATTAGGAAGGAGTGTGACGATCAGAGGTTCCTCTCTAGGGGAGTGCAGTTGCTCCTCCCTGCCCCTCTCTGGCAACGCCCATGGCTAGAAACATTGTTCATTTGGCAGTGTGGTACTTTTATTTTATTAAAGCATCGCATCACCGAATCGCATTGGATTGACAAAAGATCTTGTTACACGCAGGGCAGCGGAATCGGAAGGAAAATGACGAATTCCGGATTAGACTTCGACAATTTTAGAACCATTGACTCCCGACGTCTTTACCAAAAAATCAGTCCGACTTCCACTACCGTATAAAATTGTGGACCCGGAGGGAAAATGACCAACGCCAACTTTTGGAGTTTGAAAATTTTCGACTTCCGACTCAAGGACAGCTTTACTCCAAAATCAGTCGACTCCGACTATGCAGAACTGCTAATGAGCAGTCTCGTCAAGAGAAAATCGTCAATCTATTTGATTGTCGTAGTGATTTTCATCGACACATGCATGGGACAGATACTATAGTGCTCGAATTAATTGGGACAAAGCTATTTTTCGCGGACTTTCAAGTTGACTACCAGATAGCTCCAGCGGGAATCTCTAAGCAGTTCTATTCGCCTCAATGTCGTCTGGATGTCAGCTTTGACTGCTCAGATCTGGTTTAAGTAAGAAATTAGGAATATTGAACAACTCTACAGTTTGTTTCTATGACAGGAGTAGGTAGCGTTTTGCATTCGTTCGTTTTAATGTGCGAAAATTGTTTATAACTTCTAGACAGTTAGCAAAAGTAAACATACCTAACAGTCTCACATTTATAGCTGTAAAAAACATTGCTTCCCCCGTTGGTATTGGGAAATAGATATTTTCTCCACGTCTGAAGAGATGCATTGAAACTGGGCCATTTCCACCACCAGAAAAGGCCAAAGTGGGAAAAAAGGAAAAAACTTCAAAATGGGATTGGTTCTTGCTCTGAAATAGCATTTTAAGACCTACAAGCGCTAGACAATACCATATGAGACCTTACATGCCTATTGATATTGATATTCATTAACCGAGAACGCAACGGATATTTCTCATTGTCGGTCAGAAGAGAAAGCAAGAAAAGCTCGATTTTTCAATTCCCAACCATGAAAAAATATTTTTGTAAGTACCGTGTGTATACGTGTTAAATATTATTATCTTAGCTAACTTTCTAGCGTTGTATTCCTTTTTGATACACTAAAATGAACGAATGCAAAATGCTATTCACTCCACTCACAGTAATTAGCTGCATAAATGTCCAATATCCCTAATATCTCACTTACAATTAAGCTCTTAATTGAAACTGACATTTAGACGACATTACAGCTAAAAGAACTGCTTAGGTTAGACCTGCTGGAACTAGCTGGCAATCAACTCGAAAGTTTGCAAAAGAAAAAAAAATAGCTTTGTCCTAATTAATTCGAACAGTATAATATTTGAATCGAGCAGTGCGTGCAATGAGTAGACAACTCGCCTCGGGCACGTAGCAGCCGTTGGACTCCTCCTCGTCGTGCATCCAGCGGGGCGGCGGCTTCCTGCCGCGCGCCGCCCCGATCTCGGCTGCCTGCGCGGCCAGGGCGGCCTCCAGCACGCGATCCATCTCGCCCTCCACGCTCACCTCCTTGGAGCGGCGCAGCTTGTACTCGCGCTTCTTCTCGCGCCGGTCCTTCACCTTGTTGTAGCACGTGATGACGATGGACGCGCACATGGCTAGCACCAGCGCGAAGAACACCACCAGGATGGTGATCATGTGCTCTGAGGTAAGCATGCGCGACGCCGTCATCGCTGCGAAAACACAAGCAGTCAGGACACAACAAATACATACAGTCGAACCCGCTTAATGGAATAGCCATTTTGACACGAAAAAAATATTCTGATAAGCGGGATATTCCATTATCCGGGATGAAAATAATGCATTTCAATGGTTTCGTACATTGAAAATGTATTACATTAAGCGGGATATTCCTTTAAGCGTTATTCTAATAAGCGGGCTCGACTGTATATACAGGCACATTTACTAAACACCAAAAACTTAGTTATTGAAGAAACTCAGAGCAGAATTACCCAAGTATGGGTAATACAGTTGGTATAAACACTATACGATGCGTTTTATAATGAATGGGACAAAAAAGAGAATAGCATACTGCGAACTCTGCAATTGATTTGTTTTTAGTCGAAACATATTTATATTTTGAAGCTTATAATCATGTAAGATAGAAATTTCCAGTTTTCTAAGTTGCCGCCAAGGGCACTGGGGTACTGCTAATCAAAATGGAGACTTTGTCTTCCACGCAGGAAAAAAGAAGAAAGTGTACCGTATTTTAGAATACATCGAAACATCATCGTTTATCATCGTTCAAAGATATTTTCGCATGAAAATTTGGTAAAAAACATCTGTATATTCAAAGCATTGAATGGTGGGCGAAGCAATTTCAGGTTCACAGAGTTAGAAGTTGGTCGTGCTGAGTCTAACAACATGCCATTTGTTGGCATGTTGTTGCAACACAGTGTTGGCCACGCCACGGGATCCACCGATCCCATTCCTTGCGATTTTTCCCTACATGAGTTCGTAAAAGACAAAGCGTTTATGCCTCAATTTCTCGAAGACTTACACCTGTAAGTACTTTGAGGCAACATTTTGAAGCATCCGATAACTGAGGTGCTGGACCAGTACCGGGCAAGGCCTGAAAACTGAATAGGCCAACTAGGCCGTGGCCTAGGGCCCCCAAATATATAAAATTGCTGTTGTCAATGGCTAAAATTGTTTCCTCCAATGCCTAAAATTGTAAAGCCTGACTACAGGGGCCCCAAAAAGGTATTCGGCCTAGGGCCTTGCACTTTCTTAATCGGACCCTGGTACCGGGCAACGGCTGGACTCACATTTACGAGTATAGAAGGCACTCAAATACCGCATTTGTTCTGTCACTGGAGGACTACACATAGAATATAGATATAACTGGGGATACCTTTACTTTACATGTAAGTTTGAGTTATCAAAAGTAAGTTACTACAGTGTTCACAGGATTGCTTTCTTTTTGTCTTATTCAATATGAAACACCCTGTACTTTCTGTTCCGCAGAAAGGTAGACCGAAAGTAAACTCGGCAAGTTTTGCCCCCTTTAATAATATAAGGATTTTTTTCTGAAATTAAAGACATAAACCAATATTCGTTGTTTGCTTGAAGCTAATTTGTTAATGTCCTTACCAAACACGTAGTTAGTGCTGCCAAGTTTGCCTATTTGTGTTTACATCAAGTCTATCATTTCTCCGAATGAAATATAATGCGTGTTGTTATATCCCCAAACTGGCTATTACCATGAGGAGAAAGTTGGGATTAAATAAGAGGAAGGTTTCTATATTTGACGTCTTTTCGGTCACATCATGGTAAAAATAAATTACTTGTTTTATTAAGCATGCGCACAGTTCTGACGGAGTGCTAGAAGGAATTTTTTATTTTATGCAATAACGCTAGCACATGTGAGGCTTTGAGGATGATAATAGCGGCAGATTTTAATGAAGTTCCATTTTAAGATAATGACTTTTTTTCTTTTCTTTTTTACAGCTCGTTTCACTTATAACGAATTTTAATTATCCAATGTGAGAGTTATCGCATATTCAATTCATTTAACACCTAAGCATATGAATATAGATGATAGGAAAACTTAAATTTTCTGGGAATGTTCCTTGGTCCCAAAAGTGCTATGCAAATATATTTTGAGTGATGTGTTTTCGAACAATCACTTTAAACTCATAGTTGTCTAATTTGTGTGTGGACATCTGTGGATACACCGAACCCGTTCGTCTGTTTGAATTTAAAGTCAAGTCACTATATTTATTCATACATTTATAATTGTATTTATTCAGAAGATATTAAACGTTTAGAGAACTGTTATTCATTTCAGTAACATTATGTTTTACATTATGAGTTTACTGGTTGTTACTTAAGGAAAACCGCAGCTTAAGAAATATAACTGTTCATTTATGCATCAATGAGGATTGGAAAAAAGCCTACCATGCTTCAGAATAAATAGCAATGAAGAAACTTACCCGGTGTGCAAAGAGCGGGATCTTCATCGTACCGGTATTTGCAGTTATACATCTTGTTGCATTTTAGAGATTTGTCAATGCAAGTTCCGTCATCACAACTGAATTCAGTAGGAATGCATTTATCTGCGGAAAATGATAACATTTTGATGAATAAGTTATAAGTCAATCAGCAACAATTACAAGTTAGTAATCAACAATATAGGTTTCTGATTGGTATTGAGCACTTTTCAGGAATTATTTAGCAGCTATTTTAAAATAAATTTCTTAATCTAAGAGAAACTTTCTAATATTTTAATTAGGCTGCTTCTACATGTCCTTCATCCTAATTTTTTTTCTTTTCTGAAAATTTTGCAGGTATTCGTTTTTCAAGATGATTTGCGAAAGTGTTAACAAATTTTACACACTTTCTTCTTTACGGAACGTTAAAAATTTAACAATTCTAATTTATCCTTAATACCCACTGCTTTCTATCTTGTTCTCAAATGATAAACCATCGACTTCATCTCGAGAAAAATGAGATGACTTAGATTTTAGATGATACTTATTGTTGTACTTTGTTGATATTCGTTGTACAAGAGCAGTTTTTTTTTGTGGGATTAAAATTTTTGCGGGTTTGTGCTCATAATCCCGCAAAAACAACACAGGATTCGGATTCGGGGTTGAAGTCCCAGTGCAAGCCTATTGACCGCCAAATATGCAATAACAGTGTAAATTCTGCAATCATTTTTTCCCCTCTCAAACAATCACTCTCACCACTGTTTTATCAAATGGAATAGTATCCTTGATAGCACAATGCGTTGCAGAATGGTTACTGGGACATCGTTGCGAGTTAGAAAGGTTATAGTCACAAAGTGACAGAATCGTTACGTCCCACAGGAGTCATGCTGTGATATATTTCATAATCCGCTGTGGCATATTTCATGTTATACTTCACTACATCATCGTTGCAACAATAAGTTTGTGACCAGTCACTTTGTGGACTATTCGCAAATTGTTGCAACCTGTTAATGACTTTTCAGTGATGTTTTGTGACCATCGCGCAAGGCGCTTATGTGATCGTCATGCTACTTTCGCATGAGGGTCCCATTTTAGTCGCTGTATTATTGAGGATTTCTTCTAATGTAAATAGTAAACATTTTATAAGAACCTATGGAGAGTACAGCTTGCAAGTTTTCCCCCGCTATGAATCAGATGAGAGTCTTGCATAATGAATAGTTGGATATAAAAGGGACAGAACTTCGAAAGAAATAGAAAATTTCATTGAAACAAACATTGAAAACAAAGGAAAATGTATACCATTTACCATACCGTACATGCCATTGCTTGGTTTTGAATCTGACACCAAACAGATGGTCATAAGCACGTTCAGCGCATTCCCCCAAGCGTAGAATGAAAACTTCCATTCCCCGATCCAGTATGTTTAATGGGACCTCCTCCAAAGCTACATGTATCCTTTCCTTTAGTTCAGCCACAGTATGAGGACGTGTAGCGAACATTTTACTCTTCAAATATCCACACAAGACGGGGCCGTCGCGATTCTCTCCACAAGAAGAAGCAGCTGTAGAGCAGATCCCATAGAACGTGCTGGATCGAATGATGGAAGCTTTCATTCGTCGTCTGGAGGAATGCGTTGAACGTGATGGTGACCATCTGTATGGTTTCATATCCAAAGCCAATTAATGCCATGTATGGTATGGTATGGTAAATCGCATACATTTTTCTTTGTTTTCAATGTTTGTTTGAATAAAAATTCCAATTTGTCAAAGTTCTGTACGTTTCATATCTTACTATTCATTTTGCCGCACTCTGTTATTCCATGATCCGTATATCTCATGTTACTTCACTACGACGTCGTTGCAGCTATAAATTTGTGATCTGTCGGTAGACTATTATTCGGAAATTGTTACAACCTATCAATGACTTTTCAGTGACGCTTATTGACCATCGCGCAACGCCCTTATGTGAACGTCATGCTACTTTCACTTAAGAGTTCTATTTCAGTCACTGTATTAATGGGAGCTTCTTCCAAAGGAATTTATATTATGAGACCCTAATCAGAAGAGTATGTAATACAAGTTTTCTAGCATCAAAGTTGGTGTGTGTGTGTGTTGTGTAGGTTGGTTGGTTTTATTGGGTTTAATGGAGTATGAGCCCTCATTGGCTGCCCCGTGTGTTTAGGACATTGGCGCCACCCATCTGCTCCTCCTGCTCTGCCAAAGACCAGAGGCAGACCTGCACCACCTAAAGCAGAGAGGGATCGCATCAGAGGGAGCAAGTGGGCTGGCTGAGCAACTGTGGGTCCGCTCTTTTGTACCGCATGGCGAAAGCGTGGGCACCATTAGCAGAGCAGGGGCAGTTGGTGAGTAACGTAGGCCGACTACTAATTTGAAAGAGAGACCACACGTCGTCTGAGGTTCAAAAATAAAACATATAGCAATTTGTCATTGCTTAAAAAAGAAGAAAACGCAATACCTGACTCCCTGAATGCCGTGTAGACGATCTCGAACTTGCCGTCGAGCGCGTCGTTGTGGGCGAAGTATCGGACGTAGACCCGGTTGCCGTCCGACTTCTGTGGCTCGGTGGCCGTGCCGCAGAATTGCGCCATGCGCGTGTCGTCGCTCAGCTCCTGCTCGTAGATGTCGATGAAGTTCAGATCGCAGTTGTTGGGGTGCTTTAGCTCATATTTCTGGAAATTCACGTACATCTATTGAGAGAAAATTTCGACGGATTAGGATTTCAGAAACATTATACATGATCTACATAAGCAAAATGTAATCAAACCATTATCTAGTTGACCCTAAAGTCATTATGGAGCCGACGCATCAAGATAAAGTTTGACCACTTTGTATCCAGTGTCCAGTGTGTGTTTGAGCGATTGTCTTTTCTGGCGAGTTATCGCATTTTGGTTATTTTTCACTGTGCGCAATGGTTAGTACCACGTGAATTTGACAAAGCTTGGCAATGTCCAAAACTTTACTCTGGCCACTCTAGCTTCGCAACAATGAAAAATGAAAGTAAAAGTAAATAATTTGGATTCAAAGTGGTTAAGCTTGATGCTTTGACCTCTCTAAGGCCCCTATATATACGAGCCGGCGCATCAAGATTAAGTTTCACCACTTTGGATCCAGCGCGTGTTTGTGTGTTTGAGTGGTTGTCTTTTCTGGCCAGTAATCGCGTTTTGGTGCTTTTTCACTGTGAGCAATTATTAGTGGCACGTGGATTTGGCAAAGCTTCGTAATGTGCCAAAACTTTTTTCTGGTAATCCTACTACGCAACAATGAAAATTTGAAAGTAAAAGTTAAGGAATTGGATCCAAAGTGGTGAAACTTAATCTTGATGCGTCGGCCTGTCTATATAGCGGCTCTAGACCTCTCTATATAGCGGCTCTAGTCGACCCTAATGAGGCAAAAGTAAGGCCCCTATATAGACGAGCCGACGCATCAAGATTAAATTCGACCACTTTGGAAACAGCGCATGTTTCTGGCAATTTATTGCTTTTTGGTAACTTTTTCACGTGAATTTAACAAAGCTTGTCAATGTCCCGAAATTTTGCTCTGGTAACCCAAGCTCCGCAACAAAGAAAAATGAAAGTAAAAGTAAATGAATTGGATCCAAAGTGGTGAAACTTAAGCCTGATGCGTCAGCCTGTCTATATAGCGGCTATAGGTAAAAGCCCTGATAGCACAACACGTCACTGCGAGTAGCAAAGAGACAGAATTGCGGCAGTCACGTAATGACATTTTACATAACTTCATTGCAGCGTTCCTGCAACAAGTCATTTCTGATCTGTTATCTTGAGGCATTTTGAAGAAGTCCCTACAACGGCATTTTGAGACGTCGTACTGTACTGGCATTCGTAAGTTTCTGCAACCTGTTGAAGATTTTACATGAGATGGGTTTAAATGACCGTCACTCTACTTTTACATGCAGATCATTTTTGTTACTGCTATTAAGGGCATTAATCTCTACACAGGCCCGTCATTTGGGGGGGGGGGGCAGAGGGGTCAATTCACCCTCCCTGGCTTTGAGAAATCAATGTATATTTACCTATAAGTGGGCGTGGTTTTTGATGTTTTCCCAAGGAAATTGCATTGCGTTTGGATCCTTTGCCCCCCCTTGGAAAAACTTGAAATGACGTCCCTGAGGGGGCACAATCACGCCCACCCAATGCTACAACACTCCATAGACCAGCCCGAATATCCGGCATATTGTTGCCAAGAGGGCGACAGTAGCGGATTTACTATATCGCAAATATTACATTGCGAGTAGAATAACCTTCATGTGACACTGCTATATACAGATCATTCATTGTCTTTTGTCAACCAGAGTTTGGTTGCTCAAAGTTGCATTAAGTAAAATATATTTCCGTAAATAAAGCGAGTTCGAGAAGAAAAATAGGAAATTTTAAGTATGGACTTCTACCATCTTTTATTTGGTTTTATTCTTCCACCCCAACTGTGGAATAAAACCTTTAATATCACAATATTTTATTTAGGAGCGTATTTATACGTTTAAGCGGATGTTTTATCCCGAAAAATGACTTCCTCTTTCGAGTAGAGTTTACAAAGCCTTAGATATCGGCGCGGAGGCAGAGGCGAATATATACTCTGTTGCTAAAATGTTTTAGAAAATAATCTTATGATTGAACCTCGAAGGGCCCCAACATCTTATTCTTTTCCTACAAACAATTTTATTAAATTTTATGAGGCTTCTGAGTAGGTAAATTTTCGTTTGGGCTCCCAGAATCCTTTCGTTTTCTACATATTTTCCTAAATCCTAATTTAATAAGAAAGGGAATATACCCCGGGATCCGCTTTATCCTTTAAGGCTTATCGAGGCAGAACCCACACACAACTCAACTCCATCGAAATCGGGAACATCGATATTCGATGTCTATTCAGATACTCCAACTCTTTATTGTTTGCAAATCTCCCCCCCCCCACCCCGCTGGCCACGCCCCCCGGGATTCCTATATCGCCGGAGAGGGGGAGGGGCCAGGCCGAAAATGCGGCCGGGAATTTGCAGACCGTCTGGCATCGCTCCAAAGGGGGATCAATACGTCTGCAGCTGGCGTATGAAAGCCCTTTTATCTACCACTTTACAGGGCGCAATTAGGCTTACCATTGGCGCCCCCGTTTGAGAGTGTAACAGTTCCTTCATTAGGGTGCTTCCAATCGGTTGCAACACTGCCGCAAAATTAGTTTTTTTCTTGTTCCTCTGAATCTACAGCTTGATAACTCTTGCTTTCAACCAGGGAAAAAATGCAGAAAACATTACAAGATATACACGTTTTGATGATTATAGTTTTTTTCTTCAGAATCTTGTAATAAAGAAACTGAATTAAAAATAAATACATCAATATTGTTCTAAACCCAGGAATTAGCTAACTATTAACTGTAATACTGTGTGGGCCTTCAGTTTTTCTTAAGATAATGTGAGAATTTCAACTCTTTTATAAATGCATTCGAGAAGTTGGAAAGCGTGAGCTCACCTAGAACTGGTATTCTATTTAGGTCTAAAATGTTCAATCAGTTAGGTTAAAAATAAAAAAAATAGGATAAATTAAAGGAACATTTAAGTAAAGTAAGTATAAACAATCTGAGTTTTTTTTTTGACACTTGTTGTTACTTGTAAGAGGAGAAAATTATCTTTTGTTCCAATTTCTCGTAATATTTTAGACAATTTAACCTTTAGGAACCGGGCGGTACACATGTTGTACCATAAGTCTTTTTTCTTTAGAGGACGGGGTTGAAATTTTCACCCGAACCCTTTGGAGCCGGGGATTTTTTCAAGGTTTCATACGTCTGGTATGACAGTTTATACATTTTCTTTTCAATGGAAAAGAAATCTGTGGTTCAACTGTTGTACTATATGGGTCGAAAGAAAAATTTCTATATGAACAGCCCGGATCCAAAAGAATAAATATCAATGTATCATTTAAGATTAGATATTTGAGCGGAATTGACTTTGAAAATTCTAAAACAACACTACACTAGTCTAGGTTTGTGTTAAAAATCAACAGAATAATTTCAAATATTTTAAACGCTTAAAACGAAAAATATATGCACTTATGAAGGTTCTTCCGCCTTTCTGCTTCTCCCTACTCCCAAAAGAGGATTCTTAAAATTTACATGGAAAATTCATTAACACATGTCGTAATTACAATGATCAAGTAGTATATCACAACTTATTGTACTAGTAAAATAAGGCTCTTTCTGACTGCCTAAAGTGCCAAACAAGGAATTAAAATTTAAGCTAAAAGTAGCTTATAAAAAAACATCAATAAAACTCTGCTCTTTTTGAAACATTCTACCTCTAAACACAATGTTAAAAGATTGGCAGTTAACAGATGAAAAATATTTTTATTTAACAGTTTATTTAAACGGCACCATACTTTAACAACTGGTGCTGTACCTGCGTTCAGAGGCCGAGTAATAATATTCTCCTTGTAACAAAATCAGAGAATGCGCATCGAGAATGAATGACAATACAACTTCTTTTGCGTCCCACTTACAAACTAGGAGTGTCACAGATTCAATCTTGATGGGTCTTTACCGGGAATGTCTACAAAGAAAACCCAAGCCAATATAGTCCAGCATCAATAATGATACAATCATTTCCTAGATAGATCTCCTAGTGATATCTAGATATCGCGAGTCGAGTTCGATTATCTTAACGGGAGTCGTATTTTTGGTCATATGATTGGTAAAATCTAAAAAAGGACATATTTGAGCACTGCGACAGTTTCTTGCATTAGCAAACTTCATCCAACGCCCGTCTGTGCCATAGGGGTCATTAGACGCCGTGCAAACCAGTACAGCCAACGCCTCCTACAGCTGTACGCAGGGGGAATTGGTACAGCTCGACCGTCCCCGTAAGTCAAGTGTGCTGCAGTTGAGCTGATGGTCGGCCGTTCCTTTGCCAGAAGAGCACAGTGGACACGTGGGAGAATCGGCGCAGGCAACTTTGGATATAGTCGTGGCCGGCAACCGCCACTTCCCGTGGCAGGTTATTGGTGATGGTGTTTGACTGGGACGAGAGTATCAGCAAACTTCAACAGTTGCTTTAAGTTCAACCGTAGCAACTGCACACCTGACCAAAGGCAAGAGACTTGTGAAACCGCATCTTGACCCCACTGCTTTACAGAACGTGGTCGGACAATGTCCATATCAATGCCTTTGCGAAAGAAATCGTAATGGTAGCCTGGGTGACCACAAGAACCAATATTACCGGACGACATAGCAAACAACTCACTAGAGATAGAAAACTGACTACACAAAAATCACCCTAAACCGTACCGGAAAAGAAACTTCATACTCAATCAAAAATCAAAGGAAGCCAACTGCGGTTAAAATGGGGTTAGTAAACAATTCGTCGATTGCGTAAAAAAGTCAATAAACGCTAAGAAACACAAAAAAGATTTGACAATCAATGATTAAACGGTATGATACAAAATGCTTTAGTTGGATACACCACCCCCATAAAAAAGAACTGGTCTGTATCACTATTTCAATGGTAACTATAAGATAGCCTAACACATAAATCTTACGTTAGTAGTACGCTATCCCTGCAAAACCCGCTCACCCTTTAATGCACCGGCATCTTAACGAGTCACAACAATTGCATCCTTTCCATTGCTCTTGATCAATTACCTTCTTTTTTATGGGGGTGGTGTATTTGTGGTCACTTCCAGTTTTTTTAGTAGACAATTTCTAGCAAAGCATTTTTCAAAAATCATCCTTGCTGTTATGTACATCAATTGCTTCAAGTAAATTTTTTTTTCTTGTTGAAGTTCTTTTTGAGTACATGAGATTTTCCACATATATAAATTACTTTTTCATAATTTTCTTGTAATCTAATCAGCATCGAGAAAAACAGTGCGAGAGATTTGTTTCCAATAAATACTAAAATGAGATTATTTAACACTACCTAGGCTAAGCTATTTTTTTCCTGGATATGAAACTGCAAAAAAAAAGAAAAAAAAAGTTACATTTGTTACTACTGAGAAACAAAATGGGCGAAAGGATGTAGAAATAATTAGTCTACTCAAATGTTAGTTAGCTGAACAGGCTGGTGAGTAACGTTTGAAGACTACTAATTTGAAAGAGGGACTAAATGACGTATAAGGTCCAAAAAGAAAACATAACATTTTGTCATTGCTAAAAATAATAATAATAAAAAACAAACTACATGGTTTGAACATTTTAAGTTCAGTATATATTATGTATTGAATTACAGTCGGTCTCCGAAAAATATTTGAAATTCCAAACGGTGTGTATCAAGGGTTTGAAGATTTCGGTTTAAATTATTCCTGCTTCACGAGTCCCTCCATTTTCTTTTCCATACCATTTTTCAATTCCTTGAGACGAGTTCATTTTCACTCTGTTGAGAATGATACGCTTTATTTTCCACAGAGGTGAAAACAAAATTATCATTTCAATGAGAACTGTATCATATTTACGTATTATTCAGCAATCAAAGCGGAAACATTTTATGCATTATTTCTTCGTTTTAAATCATTCGTCCCGGAATATTGCCTTATTTAATTGTTTATTTTTGAATCTGTTTTCTAGTTGAGGAAGCAAATATTGCCATCTTTACTCTTCACCAATGTGAGATCTACGATCATAGGCCTAATTTAGATTTGTAAAGTAGGAGGTAGGGGCTGGGGGTGTGGGGTGAGTTACCTTTTTTTCCGCAGCGTGAATAGAAACTTGTTTGATGTTATTAAAGCAATTGTCTGAAAAAATAAATTTCAAAACACCAAAAAATAAATAAAACTTTTAACATCATGTCGGATCACAAACTCAATTTAATTACAAAAGAAGTTAGTGTAAATATTAGGTATGATATAAAGTTTACTATGTTGTTAGCACTAAATTACAAAAAGTTTCTACGAAACCTATACTAACTACATACCTATAACTTTGTTCTTTTTGTCCCAACTTATTCAGATATAATTTAAAGTTTATTAAGGCATTTAATTCACAAGATTTCATCGTTATGATGAAAAGTATTCCAAGTATCAGGGACGTCATTTCTAGTTTTTCCAGCGGGGGGGGGGGGGAGCAAAGGGTAAAAACACAATACAATTTCGCCAGAAAACAACAAAAACCACGCCCACTTATGTGTAAATACATTAATTTCTCAAAGTCAGGGGGGGGGGAATTGACCCCCCTGCCCCCCCCCCAAATGACGGGCCGGCCAAGTATTCACATTTTACATATATGTATTTAATAGTAATCTACTATGCAGTCGATAACTTGATATCCAAGCTCTCAGTTAAGCAAATAAAAATATTTCTTGGGAAATAAATAAGCAACTCAGTGCTAAAAAGTAAAAAGTAAAATCAATGACATTTAAATAGCAGAAATCAAACAATTAAACAAACAATTTAATTTTCGACAAAGTTGTGATTTTATATTTTACTATATTGTTGGGGCAACCAAGCTGTAAAAAGTTTTACACCACCGAATCAGGGGTGCAACTGAGAATTGTTCGATGTCAAGAACTTTTGCATTGGAATACACCAATTATTGCTATAAAAATTTGCTCACGAAGAAAGAATTGTCTGAATGCAAGGAAATTTTACATATGTAAATGTTGAGAAAATCTAAATGATTCAATTGGCTTTGGATCGAAACACTTTAATTGAAACGAGAAACTGTAAACTACATAGGCAATGATAATATGTGAAGTGCAAATGCAAATTAAGCGTATGGATTCTATACAGTTCAGTTGAGGATTATAAATTTAACCAATGAAGTACACAGATAAAGTAATATAACCAATAAATGATAGCATAAATAAAATACAAGCAAAAGAAACGGATTAACTAAAGAAAATCTAGGACCTGATAGAAAGCTTCATGAAGTTTAATCAATTGTAATGGGCTACATTGTTGTACAATGTAGCCAATCTAAGCAACATTGTTGTTCTACAATGTTGCTTACATTGGAAAAATCACACAAACGCAGTTACAGTGCGATTACATTATTCCAACAGTAAAGACAATATATTGATATACAAATGTGATATTTATTACAGGAAAAACTCCAAATGAATGGAGGTTTTAGTACCACGTTGAGTTATCTCTAGCGTGAATGCACGATTCACTACAGACAAGTATTGAGGCATAAAAATCTCGCAAAATATAAAAAATTATTTCGTTCCAGTTGCTGGAAATGCGCCATTAATTCACAGCCAGAGTTACTCGATCGGGTTTATGATCGAACAGGTCAGAGAATATATAACGTCAATATTCTCTATGAAAATGCAAGGCCGTGTACTGCCGCTTCAAGGCGAGAAAAATTAACGAATTTCATCGGACACTCCTGCAGACCTCTTCCGTACAATCTAAATGTATCGCCCTGCGATTAAATCTCGACTACGAAGAGATGGCGGTTGACCTTGAACCAGAAACAGATCGCTAAAATTTATAATTGGTACCATGAGAGAGATCACGCAGGCAGAAAAAATTTCTGTACAAAGTTTGTAAAAAAATTATCTTATCGCTGGTTCTACCTATTTTAAAATGAAGCGGTGCGTTTCCGCTTCAAGCTTACGCGCCATCTCTACGTAGTCAAACTTTATCATTTGTTTGGAACACTTGAACAGGACAAGGAGGTCAACAAATAATGATACAAGAGTACAAGTTTTGTTACACAACTGGCTCGGTCCAAGTCAAACTTCTTCCTATAGCGACCGCATAAAAATCTTGCGGATGATTTTTAGAGAAAATGTGCATCAGAGAAAAAGGATCTATTTTATTTTTGGTTGGTGCAACGTATTAAAAAAATAATAATTTTGGTTTACGTTAGATTTGCCCTCGTTCTATGTTATTCAATTTGTCAGGACTTTACTATCATAAAGTGTGACACGACTAATCACTAATTTAAGTATACTTTTTTTATTGATCATGTATGTTACTTATAGTTGAGCAAGAATGCATAATGCTGCAGCATTTTCTGGATTAATTAATTTTTAATACTGTTCAAGTTCTGTTACAATCAATACTGGTTCATGGAACAGAATGCGGAACATAACTCAATTTTTACGGGGATGAAAAAAGACAAATTGGACGCGAAAAAACCCACAGAGAAACTTTTCCCTTCACTCTTTTTTATGAAAATACGAAATGAACTTCCGTTGAAAATGAAATATCCACAAAACATTTCTTGGCTGTCGGACTTTTGATTATGCTCAAAGATTTTCCAAATTCCATTTCCTAAGTGACATTCCCTTACAGGCATCCCCTCTAGAGTGCATCATTTTATCCTTTTTCGTTTTCTCCTTTTACCGAAAACAAGAAATTTGACGAAGTCGCCTTCACGCATGAAAAGAAATAATGTCTTTATTTTTATTGGAGATTCCGCCATTGATTTTGCCGGTTTGTTCAGTTTAGGTTTTTTAGTTGTAGAGTTTGGAGATATATCTTGAACATGACGCTCAGGTGTTTACTTTTTCTTTTCAACTTCGAGTGTTTACTTAGAATTTGAAAACTTGCTGAGCTTCGGTTTAACGGTAAATAGTTTCCGTTAACTAAAAATGGGAAAAATAGGATCAACCTTACTAAAACGGGGTTTTTTTTTTTCTTATTTCAATAAGTGATTTGCATCACTCATTAGAATATTTTTTAGTCAGCTTGTTTGCAATTTTTTAAAAACTTAATCATGTTTTATTATGGCCCATCACTTAACATTTTTCCAGCGGTAAAGTAGGGTGGGGGGCGAAAGTTACATATCGCAGAGAATGGAGCTTGACAGGATGATAGGGATATTTTTTTGCTGTAAAGATGACAGCAGTTTTGACCACTACTGTAGTTTGGCTGGCGCAGCGGTCTACATTGTAAATAAAAAAATTACAACTCTAAAAACTGCAAAACTGCAATAAAAAATCAGTATTAAACTGGGATTCCAACTATCCAGAATACGTATCTGGCGGAATATTATTTCTTTCAACAAGACGGTACCCCTTTTCCTAGCACCACATGTGTGCTTCAGGAGTAGTGAATAAAAAATTTAACAGGTTTTTTGCCTGCTTGTAGGGGGGGGGGGTGACCCCCCACTCCCCCCTATCTGAACTCACTTGAGTATCTTGTGTCGTCATGTATCATAGCTGTAAAGTCCGCAATTTGAGCTACTTTAAAAATTTACTTCAAAAGAAAAATAGGAAATGCGAATGAAGAGTATTTGCAGTCTGTGATGGATTTGAAAGGAGTACTAAACTCCCCAAGAAAGTAAAAAACGGAATTACTCCAAATCATTTAATGTAAAAGCACTAAATGAGTTAACTTGTGTTAACTCATTTAGATGAACTAAATGATGTTTTAATTTGATGTAAAAAAATTTTGTGTGCTTTATATATTGTTTTATTTACTATAATAGAATTTGAAAGTGTATGAGAAGTTATTTGTCACCCTCTATTCAGTTCAGCGTACATTTGACTTACAGGAAAAAGGTGCGAAATATTCGCGTCGTGCTGACAGAAGTGTATGAGGTCAAGTTTTGAAAATATGTTTTCTTTACTTTTACGGTGAGTTTTTTTTTTTCATTTTTAGCTTTTCTAACAGATAATAATTTGCTTTATCCGATTGTACGGGTGTGACATTTATATGCATATGAGCCAATATTTAGAAAAGTGCCAATTTGAAGTTGGAGTTTTCTGATAAAAAAAATTTTTTCCAGAAAAAAATTAATACTGGATTCTAAGTCTAAATTGGGTCTAAATGCAAGAAAAAAAAAGGGGGGAGGTCAAGGAAGTTATTTACCCCCTCCTTAGATTACTCACTTTTAAGCCGTTACAGATCTGATGAGTGTTACAGATCTGATGTTAATATGAGCTACATATTTGAGTTTATGCTTTCAGTCTTCGTTAACATCTCTAAATATGATATCATTTCCTTGCATTTTTAACATAGAATTAAGATAATTATATTAAAATATATATATTAGGCTAAAAAACAGATTTCATTATAAAAAAGCATTTCTTGGAAATAAAAATAAGCGATAAGGTTTTTAGACCAAATAAATTATAAGATTACCAAATCCAAGCTAATAAAACATTTGTTTTGTTTTGAAACTTTACACAACTTCAACTTTTTCAACACAGAACTCTGCTGCTTGCTTTTTTTTAATTAGTTGCAGGAAATTTAATTTCTTGATCAGAAATTCAAATTTAGCATGCTAGTTATTATCTAGTTATTTAGCGAAGTTATGAGAAATTGAAGCACCAAAAAAAATAAATAAATAAATAAATAAATAAAATAATAATAATTGATTAACTTAATTTCTGCAGTGTCAATTTTTCTTATTTTACTAACTTCTATTGTTAGGTCATACAAACCACAAATGAAGCAATTGTACTAAAACTCATTGCTTTTCATTTTTTAAGAACAAAAATATTCAATATATATGGCTAAAACCTATGATTTTTGCTTTTTATAATTCTGAAACGTGTGAGTTAGTTCTGTAACATATTCGCTGTTTTTCAATGTTACCGCTCTGACTGTTACCGATCTGACAAACTGACAAAGTTTTTTTTTTATTTCCGAGTCGATCGCGCTAAACCAAAATCAAACACGTGGTTTTTTCACTTGTAATAAAGGACTATACTTATATATAAAATAATTTTTAAAATAATAAAAACTGCGCATTTTAGAGCGTGTTACCGATCTGATGACTCAAATGACACACATTTTATAAAATCACTTTAAAAAATCTTACCTACAATTTTAGATGCAGAAATGCAAATTTTTAATTACGATTCGATAAAACATCCCACCAGGTACTCAGTATCACGTGGTATAGGTGCAGGAAATGATTTTGGGAGCCTAAACATAGATCGGAAGTTATTGTTACCACTCTGACGGCGGAACTTGGGACACGCTTATTTCGCATCGGCTAGAAAATCAGAAATCGATTAAAACAAAAATGAAGTAAAATATTAACAAAGGGGTAAAAATAGAATCGTTTTTTGTGCAAGTGCGTTTTTTTGGGAAGTTAGAAAGTGCGCATGACCTGTTTGCATGCTAAGCTTTGCTACTTGGGACACGTTACCGATCTGATTTTTGATGTATAAAAACAATATTTTCTGAAGAAAAAAAATTTTTTTTCTGATGTTATTAGATGAAATGAAAGCAGAACCTTATCTTCTTTCTGGGGAAAATTATTTTTTTAACTAGTTATTGAAATACTAGTGAAAATTTACTTGGGACTCAAATTGGCACTTTTCTAAATATTAGCTCATATTTGCAGGTAATCCCCAAAATTTTGAACTTTGAATTTAAAGTCTAATATGTAAGAATGTAAGAAATCTTTTTGCATCCTAATGTGAAGTATAAACTATCTGAAAGGCTTTCTTTTATTAAAAAAAAAAAAAGCAATGATTTGCGCATGCTTGGAGCGTCACCGTGCTGTCACACGCGCAACACATACAAATCATCACTTATCAAGCGCATTTTTTTTCAGGATAAAGAAAACTTTCTTTTTTTTTTCTTTTCAGTTTCAATTTTTTTTTGTTTCGTTGTGGCCATATGCATTTGCCCTCAGCTGGCATGTTCTCCTAGTAGCAAAATGGTTTTTTTTAGATGGCTTGAATTCAGCCTGGAGTTTAAAGATGGATTATTATGATCATATTTTCACAGAGCAACCGGTTAACCCGGTTGATTGTTTGATGACGTCAGTGGTTCAAACCAGGACCGTACCAGAATATTATTTCGGGGAGGGTTTCACTAACTCATTTCTCGTGAAATCTACATGATAAAACGATTGTGATTTCAAGTCATATTCTCATGCCCTGTAAAAATCCTCCAAATGAAGGAAAAAATCTGATGTGTTACAAAGCATCTTCGCTCCAGTTAAAAAGGTGTATTGTTATGCATGAAATTATGTTTGCAAAAACTACAATAAAGATAAATATTACAGATAAATCATTCATTTGTGTTAACATTCAATACTGAGAATTTCCTTTTTCAAATGAAATTGAAAAGTAAATAAGAAAATTAAAAATAAAATAGTAATGATATTATTTTTCATCAAAAAAGTGCATTAAAAAGCATTTTTTGGAACAGCTTTGGAAAATTTCGAAGGGGTTTGAATCCTACAAACTTGCCTCTTAAATACGGCCCTGGTTCAAAAAGTGCGTGCCCATAATGTGTTTTCATATCGCATCGTTATCCACCAGCATCACTCGGTAAAACCTAAAGCTCTAATTGAATATACCATTTATGTATCATCTGCTGACGAGCGATACATATCATGGCAACGACTGAATATTCTGTGAGTAGAAACAAGGTGAGTAAAAACTAAAAAGCAACGTCTGAAAGCACAAATAAGTCAAGTTAACTTGACTTATTTGTGCTTTTAGACGTTGCTTTTTGATTTTTACTCATTTGCGCAGAAAAGTGAACTGTTTTTAATCGAAACAAAGTGTTATAAAAGTTTTTATGAGCGTGTTTCTTTTCAAAGAGATTTCGTGAAAAGACTCAGCTTGAGGAGTCTTTTGAGATGTTCAACTAAGTGTGTTATACAGTCCATTGTCATAAGTATTAATATTTGTGACAATATTTAATGAAGATGTACCGTACAATACTCATTTTTGGATCTGGCCACGGGAAAAGTTAGCATCGGTCTTTTAAATGTAACAAGATTTGTTATGTGTTAATTTTAAGGTAATTATTTGATAACATGAAATATTTTCATCACATTTTGTGTAAAAAATCATCGGTAAAGTAAACATGATTCGAGCATACATTTAAAAAACAAATAAAATCAATTAGAAACCTAACCAGGGTATAATGTTTTCTGCTTTATCTTTCGTTCAGCAAGGCGGTTTGTTCTTTTAGAAAACAGAAAGAAAAAAAATGTTGAAATTCCATTTTGTCTTATATTCTAAGAACATTATCATTAAAAAGAAATGCTTAAATTAAATAAAAGCTAAAGTGCTGTGAAAAGAAGGAAGAGACCGTGAAAGAGGATACAAGAACTGTGAAGAAAGAAAGAAAAAAAATCCAGCAAACAAAAGCGAGGGAAAAAATGGCTCCAGAAGAGGGATAAAAATGGAGAATAAACGAAAAGAAATTCCCCACGCTGAATGACAATGAAGTAAAAATGGTGGCGAGTTCATTCAAATGATAATTCCCTTTTCAGAATCTTGGGGGAAAAAAATGTGGCACGGTGAAAGAAATACTTTACTGTCGAACACGGGGGCGAAGTGGTGAAACAGCAAGTCAGATAACTATTGGGGACAGAGCGTGAATAAACGCAGAGAAATTCTTGCCGAATTCTTTATCTCCCGACTTACTGGAAGAATGGTATTTCGAGATTAAAGGCTTTACATAGAGATGGCGAGTCATCTTTGAGGAAGCTTCGGAGAGAGGACGAGGCACCTGTGAGAATGCAGTGGAGCTGTGTGAGTTTATTTACAAAACGAATAAGGTTATAGAAAACCTTTGGATGCGTATATTTCAAGAATGTATTTGCATTACTTTTTATCAAATGGAAAAAAAAATACTTCTGCAAGAGAAATGTTTTAGCTATGGCAAAAGTGCAATTGGTGAGACAGAAATATTTCTTTAGTAACCACAAAGTAATCACATTTTGGTGATTCCTCTTGAAATTTCTCTCATTTACCATATTGCTTGTCGTGTGCATATATTTATACATTTCATGAACACTCCTCGAAAGCTCTGTCTGTAAGCATGTGTATTTTTCGTTGAACTGAATGCAATGGTCCAAATATAAAAACAGCAATAACTGGTTATTGTAGCAGTGTGATTGTTTTTAGAACTGTGAAACAAGTCTAACACCTTTAACCTCGCAACTCTTCCTCAGACAACTTGCAACACAAAGTATCTACTTTTAAGCAAGTAGTTCCGACTTGCTCCGCCTCTCAGCTGCACGTATGAAAAAAACACAACACACAGAGGTACCACATATTAAGAAATCTAATATCTTTGAACGAGCAATTCTTGTATAATATATATATTTCGGATCTCGAAAATGGCTCCAACGATTTTAATAAAATTTTGTATTTAGATAAAGTTTTGGTTATTGAGTTCATCTACATCGGCGTTTTTTCTGTAATAACGCGAGTTTTTACAAAAAACCACGTTTTTGTGCCTTCATTAAAAGTTTGATGAGCTTTCTTTCGCAATTTTCTTTATGATTACTCTTATTGTCACTGTTTCATAGCAACCACGTTTTATTATAACAATGGATTTCATATTTAATCACATCAGCGTAAATTTAAATTTTAATGGTATTTGGCAAACGAGTTTTGGCAACACATTAGAATTATCATTGTTTTTGAAATTTAAAAGAGATCGATCAAAATAAAGTTAGAATTGGGTGTGAGCCGTGGTAGTCCGATCGGTAAGTCGTCGGACTCGTAACCGGAGGGTCCCGGGCTGATCATATAGAGGAAGCCCAGCCGATTAAAGATCCACCGTCTTCATTAATGGTGGCTGGGGGACGTTAAAAATGTTCGTGGTCATAAAATCCTCCAAGTGAAACGATACCTCTGGGGCATGCTGGGTCAAGGTTTGCTCGGCCCTTGGGCCTGGTTCAAAAAGGAACAGAGCGCTCTTCAGGGTCCCATCCCGGTTAAACCACGAGTTGTGGTATGTACGGGGGGAACTTTGGAGTGTGAAGTGAAGTGAAAGTCAAAACCAACTGGAACCAAATAAGTACTGGAGAACAGGGACTCTGCATCTATTCTCATCAACCCTACCCGAGCCTTCGGCGCCAAATGAAATGAAATTGGATGTGATTTTACGATGAGCATGGATAAAATAAGGTTGTGTATTTTAAAACAAATTACGGCTGTTTTAAATGCGTAATTGTAACCAAAGGCTTAAAAATGCTTTTCAAGTTTATCTAAATAAGTACTTCGCATTTTAGAAAAAAACACGAGTTTACAAACCTTTTTTTTTTTTAACCGAGCGGGCTCGGTCCCCAGGTACTATTATCATAATGGGTGACTTTATCTTACACATAATCCCGCAATGTTGTTTTCTATCGCCAACAGTGATGTATTATTAACGGAGCAACATTATCTAAGAACACCGCAAATACACTTTGAAGTTACCCTAAAAAAGAAAATATTGCGAAATAAAAAATGAAAAGATGCTGCCAAAATGTTATGCCAAAATTTTGGTAAATTTGATAAATGCTCCTATCTTATAGCTGAAATTCATTGGATTCGGACACAAGGCAAAAATGTCAAATCGTGTTTATTGATTATTGCAATTGATAATTGCAATAGGCTCCCTGAAGTTTCAAGCGAGAGACATAAAGAAAAAATAACTTGAAGTTATTGCTGTTAATAATGTCACTTAGAACCCTTCTTGAACAGAAGAGTTCGACAGGAATAAGTATTCCACACAGTAACAATCATACACCGACAGGACATCTGCCTACATCTGCAACATTTCATTTACAAACGGTCTGAAGTTAAAAATAATTCAGGTAAAGAAACTCATCTGTATTAATTTTACCTTCCAGCCGGGCTCCACTTCTATGCTCCAGGTGCAGTCAAGGGGAACTTTCCAGGTGGTAGAGTAGTTGAGGATGGACTTGCTGACGTCCGAAGGGCTAATGAGGCCACCTGCGCCCCCCACGGAATATACGCAATCTGTAAAAATTGGGAGGGATTAAAAGGAACCAAATTTCAACAAAGAGAGTAATATGAGCTAAGCACTCGTTATATCATTAGAAAATTTTAGGATAAGCACAATCACATTAACATCATGTCATTAGTTCCCGCATTTACTCAGTTGATGATAAAACTGTTCTCTTTTCGAAGATCCCCGTTTTCTTGGGTCTGGTTGTAGTAGAGCACACTATTCTAACTGTGAAACTGTTGAAGTTTTACAATGAGCATTTTGTTGTTCGGATCTATCTACATCAGAATGAGTTTTTTTTTTACCTCAGGAAAATCCGCTTTGATTCCCAATAAAATTTTGCTTTGTACGAGAGCTATTTTTCTGGTAAACCTACAACTTATATAAAAAAATAATTGATCTTGTAGCACTTCTTCTTCTAATACCAATTTTATGAACAAAATATTACGTAGAATACACCACAAAATTTTAATGGAAAAATGCTGATTTAAATTCCTTTGTATAAAAAAATCTCAAATATCTGTTTATTTTTATGTCTTTATCTTCAAAAGATGTACTGGCGGTCATCAAAAGAGTGGAAGCTTCCGGATACTTTATGAGCAGATTTCAAAATAAACAACCTGGAAGTTTGGCAAATAATATGTTTAAATTGTTAAGTTGAAATATGTTGTTCTACTCTCTGAAAGTTATATAGTTCTGGTTTTTGCTCAGTCATGCACAATGTCCTAGCATAGAGAATTTAAGAGACCTCGAGTTGTTAGAATTCACATGAAAGGATCATCTGCTGTTGAAACTGTTGAAATTGTGGATGCTTTTTGTGGTACAGTCTGGATAGTCATGACAGCATACTGCACACATGGAGGAACAACATCCGTCACACCAAGGATGAATCTTTTCCTGGACCTAACTCAGCGTTGATCTAACAGGACTGTGGATGAAGCCGAAATTGACGGAGTGAGGCTATGAAATACTTAAGAGTATTATGTCCCCTCCCCTCCTCCAAAAAGAAAAAAAAACCCCTTCAGGCGGCGTGACTGATAAACTAAATAAGTATCTGTAGTTTCTCTACCATTGATTATTGTTAGAAGAAAACTGCAAAAAAAAAAAAAAAAGTTACTTTGCGTCGAAGTAACTATTCTCAAACCATTCATCGCAGCTATAAATGCAAATAATCGGTTTCAGATAATGGCACGAATACACAAATTGGTTATTTAGAAGCGGAAAAATTAGAAGAAAGTGGTATAGTCAGATAGAATCTGCATTTATATTACACTGCTCGAAACAATTTAAGGATATTGTAAGTTTCCTATAAAAAACGGGTTTAAACATTTTTTAACAATTTTTTTTTTGCATAAAAGGGAAGAAGAGGGCTACAAATGTAAATTTTGCTCATCTCTAAAGTTCATAGTATGCAAATTTTGAGTTTGACGTCGAAAACGACTTTTTAGCGGCAACGAATGAAATTTCACTCTCACTTTACTATAAGATAAGGCAGAAAATTATGATAGACGTTCTGTAAGAGCACTGTTCCGATATGTGCCATGTCTCAACAAAGACATTTGACCCATTCAGAAGCTTCTAGAGTTTTTGGCAGACTAGAGGAAGGTCAAACACAAGCCGAAGCAGCGGAAGCCATTGGAGTTTTTCAAAGTGTAGTTTCCAGGGTCTGGGACCGCTTTCTAGAGACTGAAAGTGCTGATCATAGATCAGGACAAGGACGTAGGCCGGTTACAACGCCCAATGAAGACCACTATTTAGCTCTATCGGCTCGGAAGCATCGAAATATGAGTGCAACTCAACTGCAGTGACAAATGTGCTCGGCTACTGGTACCGGTGTTTCGACACAAACTGTCCGAAATTCACTCCACGCCATTGGTAAGAATGCCTGTCGACCAATGGTGTGTGTCAGATTAAGTGCAAGTCACCGTCGAGCCCGTAGAGAGTGGGCAACCGAGCACGTTAGTTGGGGAAGAAATGAGTGGTGCAATATCCTGTTGGTGCAGCATCTCTGATTAGTCCCGTTTTTCCCTTCATCCTGATAATAGACGGGTTTTCATCTGGAGGGAACGCGGCGCAAGAAATAGTTCAGCATTTGTGTGCGAAAGTGTCAGATTTGATGGTGGAGGTGTGATTGTTTACGCCGGCATTTCTATTGATGGTCGAACCGACTTCCGTATCTTCCGAAATGGAGCTCTGACTGGTCATCGATATAGGGATGAGATCCTCAGACCTATCGTCGTCCCTTACGCTGCAGCAATTGGAGATAACTTCATTTTAATGGACGACAATTGCAGGCCACATCATGCTAAGTTGGTGAATGATTTTATTTTTGAAGAAGGAATCGTTCGTATGGAATGGTCAGCGTGTTCTCCGGATATGAACCCAATAGAGCCTGTTTGGGACATCCTAGGAAGACGAGTGGCTGAACGCCTATCACCTCCAGAAACTCTCCAGGCACTCGAAAGAATTCAGGAGGAGTGGGGCAGAATACCCCAGCCCCTCATTAATACCCTCATTGAGTTCATGCCTCAAAGGTGTTTACTGCTAACTGTCGGGGAAAACCATATCTCCTACTAAAAGTGGTTTTCTTCAAAGGAAACCTTTTTTTATTTATTTTTCTCATTTTCAGAAACTGAGTTTTTTTTCCTTTTTTCCCCTTTTGTACCCAAAAGCTGAATAAAAAGCATTTTTTTTTCTGCCAAACTAATGTAATTTTTATCTCTTGTAGTTTACTACGTGTAGTCGATAATGTATCAATCATTTATTTTATTTATTTAAACCCCACCAAGCCACCACCCTACCTACCCTGATGAGGGTTTAACCGGATGTGGTGGCTGGGAGGAAAGAAAAACTAACGAACGACCAAGCGCCCTCTAGGAACCGTACATTATAACTAGATATAAAATTACATAAAATAATGTACAACCCTACCTACCCTGATGAGGGTTTAACCGGATGTGGTGGCTGGGAGGAAAGAAAAACTAACGAACGACCAAGCGCCCGCTAGGAACCGTACATTATAACTAGATATAAAATTACATAAAATAATGTACAAATTACATGAAAAAAAATAATAATAAAAAGGAAAAACAATTTTGATATATACAGAAAAAGGCAATAATATAACATTTAAAGTTTTTAGGCAGGATATTTGAAGTCTTCTATTTGAGTGCTGAGTAAAAACATTATTTTATGAAGATTCTTGCGAGTTGCTGGATGATGTAGAATATGGGCTACAGATATTTGGATACAGGAAGGTTGGAATTATATGTGCAGTGGAAAGAGCTAGTTAACGGACAATTGAATACGTAATGTTCAGGAGTTCCAAGTTGGCTGCAAACACATAATGGTGAGCTTATTAACTTGAATCTGTGTAGATATGAAGGAAATGGACCGTGTGCACTGAGAAAATGTACTTCCATAGGATGTTTGCATCGTGGTTTTAGCTTGACTTTTGGTAGGATTTCGTGAACTCTCCGACCGGTTTCTGCAGTGTCCCAGATTTCCTGCCAATTTTGAAGAAGATTAGACCAAAGGTGATGTTTGAGGAAAGATTTTGGTAGAGGAATTTCAAATACTAATGCATGTGCTGGGTTCATAGCTGCAGTTTTAGCCAAAAAGTGGGCTCGTTCATTGCCAAAGTGTCCCCTATGGGCTCTAACCCAGGATAGATTAGATTTATGTTTGGATGTTCTCTGCAGAGGGATTGAATGTCTCTGACTAACTTTGAAGAAAGCATTGGGTCCTTGATTGCTTTGACCGAAGATAAACTATCAGAGAATATCGTAGGTTTGTATCAATCAACCAAAATGGTTTTTATGTGCAAAATCAACCGAAAATCTCAATATCCTTTAATTGTTTTGAGCAGTGTATTTACAACAACAGGACACAGTGTGTCCAGAGAGCGCCTGCAGAGGCAGGCTCATCATCCAGATTGCACTGTTTCAACTGCGAACTATGGAGGGGGCTCTGCTGTGATTTGGGCTGTGGACGCGATTACGAGGTATTCCGTCGGTCATCATAAAGGCCGAGTAATTGATGAACAAGTGGATATTTTGGACAACTAGGTGCACTCCATAGTATAAACATTTTTTTTTTCATCAGGAGATGTTGTCTTATTCGAGTATAATTTCGCCAACCATTGAAGCTAGACTTGTTTAGAAGAACTTTAGATGAAAGCACACGTCTCCTCTATTTTTTCAATCTCTGGACTCTATCAATATTGACTCTCAAGGTCACTTCAGAAAATGAACCTGACAACCATTCTTCATAAGGATTTTCTCATTAAACGACTACTATATTTTTATGAAGAAAACATCATGTATTTCTCAGCCGTATTTATAAAAGTACAAAAGCTACAGGTGGCCTTACGTCTCATTGATTAAAGTATTTTGTGGTGTTTAGGGTGTTTTTATAAACACATCGGAATAAAAAAAGTTTGACCTTGCAAACATTACTCACATTTTCAGCAATAATTTCTAACTTTTCTTTCATGAAGATGCAGGGTAGAAAATGATTAGTTTCTTTACCAAATAACATATTGTATGCTATTGGAACCAGAATTATTGAATATATTTTTAATTACAAAACTATTTACCTTATAGAATCATTTAAACTGCAATTCGCTCTATTTCTCCAAATTGTGTGTGAATATGTGATTGATATAGATATGGAGCACTTTGTTGCAAGGTTATTTGTACTTGCTATTTTCTAGCTACATTTTTATTCAACGGAAAAAAAGAGATTGTCCCGTAAACGTACAGAATAAAGTTCAGCATTCTGTCTGCTCATTTTAAATAAAATGCAGCCTAATATTCGACATGTTTTATTTGCAAGTGGACTAAAAACACTTGTACACATTTAGTCAAAATCAGCAAAAATAAGAATGCATATTTTCTAAAAGAAGACTTCAAAATGGGCCCAGTAATGGTTTTCACCATAATACATGTTGCCAACAAGGTGAATAAAAATATTTCAAATTCGGTCAAGTGTCGGAA
>JAXGGA010008876.1:0-54413 GCA_038373865.1 Uloborus plumipes
TGACTTGTCACCAATCGAACATGTGTGGGACGTGATTGGACGCCGTTTGCAGAACCTGTCACTGCCTCTTTCAGAGGACGAACTGTGGCAAATGGTTGAAAGGGAATGGAGTGCCATCCCTCAGGACACCATCCGCAGGCTTATTGACTCCATGCCTAGACGTGTTTCTTCGTGCATCGCTGTCCGCGGTGGTCCTACTTCTTACTGAGCCGACGCCGTCCTCGCTCTAAATTTTGCTTATTTATTTTGAAATAAATATCACTTATTGTTCCATGCTGTCTCTGTCTTTTTACCAAATTTCATCAATTTCTGACCACTCCTTCTTAGTGTTGCATTTTCAATGTCGAGCAGTGTATATCATTAAAAACGCATGAAATGTAAAAAGCAATAAAATAATGTGAATATGTTAGATGTTTACTTATTATACAAATTATAAACATATATGCAGGAATATTCGCCTGCATATATGTATATAATTTATAAACTATCTCATATCCATATTGGATACACTTTCAACTTAATCCTATGAAAAAGCGACATACAAAAAAACACAAAACATTTAAAAATTACTACATTTCATGAAAAAGAAAACACGAATTGGAGATAGCAAACTGCAAGTATTCAACAGTACTGTTCAAAAGACGGCGTCATCAAGACATAGAGAAGTAGCAGACTCCACAGGCATGGTTCTGCGCATGACGCAGTCAAGTTTCGTCGGAGAACAAAAGAAACCGCAAAGGCACTTTTCGGACAGCCTTTCCTGCCCGCTTTTCAAACATTAGGGGAGAAAAGTGGGGGGACGTGCACTTCCCGAGACGAAGCATGGTAAACGCAGCGGTAGTCGATGCTTTTTAAGGAAGAAAAATGAAAATTTCCGTGTTTTTTCTACTATATTCTCTGTTTAATGCTTTTATATTTTCCAATCAGCGCATCATGTGTCATTTTATGAAATTAAAAAAATGGTATGTTTTCTTCATGGGTAGGCACTGCCTACCTTGTCTACCCAGACGGCACGTCTCTGCCTGGAACCCATGGACAGCACAGACTAGCAATAGTGGCTCATTCTGTTTTATAAATGGATCTATGGAAGGTTTTTTTTAGTATTTATTTACGGGGGAGGCAACTGCATTGTAAAAAATGAATGTTTTATTATTCACAGTATACACTAAAAAATGAATGTTGTTTTTGCAGTATACACTGTTAAAAATGATTATTGTTTTTACAGTATAATACAACTAATTTTTGCAATAAACTGTAAAAATTGCTAATTTTACAGTAATAAACTGAAAACTTGCTAACTTTACTGTACTAAACTGCAAAATTACTAATTTTACAGTAATAAACTGTAAAATTGCTAATTTTATAGTTTATTACATTGCATTATATAGTTTTCAACTGGAACCTCTGTTGCCAGTATTATACTGTTATTTTTACAGTATAATACAGCTAAATTTTACGACAGTACACTGTAAAATTTATAATTTTATAGTAAGAAACTAAAATTGCTAGTTTTACAGTTTATTACTGTGCATTTTACAGCTAATTTTGTAGTAACAAACTGTAAAAATTGCTATGTTTACAGTACAAAACTGTAAAAGTACTAAGCTACAGTACAACAGTTCATTTTTTGCAGTGTGCCGTCATTGGGATTCTTGATAAATAAGGGAGATTTTTAAAAAGAAAAAGATTAGGAATGGGGAGAGGGAAGTCATTGAGAGTGTTCTTAGTTGCCCACCATCAAGCGCGCTACCGGAGGGGATGAGAATATTAGGGTCAATCCCATTATAACCCTTGATTGAAAGTTATATGATTGTGAGTTATGTTTGCCTTCTTACTTATTCACGTACTATATTCACTACTACGATTGCTAGTAGCATAATTATTGCTCTGTTGAACACAAAGGTTTAGTGTTTTAATCCATGGACATTGAAGAAAATGCACCACTTTTCTGATCCGGTAAAAATGATTAAGATTGAGAAATCTCATTTTTACCTACATCTCTGTTTAATCATAGATCAGAGTTTGGTTCAACAGAACTGTTATTGTAAGTGCAAAAAGCAGAAATGCTCTGTCTTCAGGAGTTAGTGTCGTGTCGTGTAACGCATTTCCTCTGACATGTAGATGTTAAAGTGGGTGTATAATATAATTTTATGTTTTTGTTTTTGAATAACAGTAAATTCAACTATAAAATACTTTAAGGGGAGCTTTTAAGTACACCCAAACATCCAGTAACATTGTAAAAACGTACCTTTCAAAACAAATGAAAAATATTAAAACTTGACTAACTGTCGTAAAAAGTTCAACTTTTTTCCCCAAGGGTTGATTGAAATCCATTTTCATAAATTTGAAAAGAAAAACTTTGAATCAGAGACAAAGTTATTTAGAGTAGAAACAGACTATTGAAATGATAATTTGACATTTAAGATAATAAAACTGCCACAAATTATTAAACATTATATAATACTGAGATTGAAATATCTGAGCAAGTTTATTATTAAACTTAGGAACTTGAATTTTTACGAAAAAAATGTTTTAAAAATGTTAAAAGAAAAATATATTTGTCAACGTTTTAAAATATTTTTATTCGCATGTTTGATTCAGCTGCAAAACTAAATTTTTATAACGATTATTGAAAACTTTTACTATTTTTTGGAGCAGATTAATGTTTTCTAGAACATCAAAATTAATTTTCAAGCTTCCATAATATTAAAAAGCGCACTTTAAATGTACACTATAACATAAGAAAAACGTACTTATTTGAGAATTAATTAGTTCAGAATGAAAGGCATTGCTACCGTTTTTTTTAATTTAAAAATAACGAAGTACTCGTATTTAGTAATTTGCTATAGGTTCTACAGTCACTTTCTTAATTTTAAGCTTTCCTGACATCAAAAACTTTGATACATTTATTTTAAACGCTAAAATCACTTCAAAAGAAAAAAGAGAGTTCAGAAATAACACTTTGGTAATTAATTTTCAAAAGAAGCCCTTCGATTCCTAAAGCCTTATGGAATATTTAGCTCTTCCAGCGAGATCCGAAGTAATTTTATAAGAAATTTTAAGACTGTAGATGCTTTGGAGTGTCTTTCATATGGGACTGCTGCAGACAAATCCTTTGACAAAACTGTTTAATATACTGAGATTTCTTTATAAATCTACTCACTTACTAAAAATTTTCGCTCAATTAAAAACAACTTCTATGAGAGAAAATTTTAATTTTTAACAGGATGACATAAGTTAAGTTAATCACTTAGCAACAAATTTAATTGCAAGAAGCTGTCTATTGCAACTTACCAAATTGCCTATAAATTTGCTGTCGCCAGTGCTAATTCTACTTATTTAATTACCACAAAAATATATATTCGAGTTGCGACAGATTTTATGTTTATTCCGAGATACAAATCGAACATAAATAACTAATTAATGTAACGCACACTGTAAGATTTTTAATCATGTGGTTAATTCAAATGCTTTTGTCAAATATCAAATTCAGCACTATTAAAACAGCAATTTTTGAAGTTTCATCATAATTTGTAGCTCAACAGGAATGTATGCTGAAGTATATCATTAACTGAAGTGCAATTTGAGCAATTCCTCGTCTATTTTAGGAGGAAATCAATTCGTTACTATTTCAATTTTTATTGCGTTTCATGGACAGAGACCCTTTTGCTTGTAAACTGAAAAATGGTTTTGAAAAAATTAAATGCTACCAGTCTTAAATTGTTCCACACGTATTTAAATTTTATTAAGTAGCTTTGGAACGTGTGTAGAAGTAAAATAAAAGTCCTCTGTTAAAATACGATTTTTGTTTCTTTTTTGAGAAATTATAGCCGAATATCACCGATTTTGAAACGTAATTAATACTAACAATGTCGCACCAGTAGACTATTTCACCAAACATAAAGCAAATGGGAAAAAAGTAATAATAAAAGTTTAACTAAAAATCACTTCAGCACTGCAGGTGTTTAATGATGTGCAATACCTACTTAATTCGTCATGATTCATTCGCATACTACCATATGTTACTTAAAATAAACAACATAATTAGAAAAATAAAGAAAGGAGTTTTTTCTAACAATTTATTGCTTTTGCGATAAAAGATTTGAATCAGGATTTGCTTCATTGTTTTTTTTTTTTTTTCATTTATTTATTTATTGAAACGTTCTTTCTTTCTTTTATGATTTCTCTGCTTCTTAGTTGTTTACTCCGTATTTCTGAAAAATATACTTGCGTATAAACTTTAGCTTATCTTTTCAGGTGTTCCTATCCATGCTGAATATCATACAAATAAATAAATGAATAATTAAATAATAATAATAAACGTAATTATAAACCGTAATATTTTGAGAGTGATATCATTAAACATGAAGCAATATGAGTTAAAAAGTACAAAAATATCAAATCCGGAAGAAATTCCCCCCTTCCCCCGCCCCCCCCCTAAAAAAAAGCAAGAAGAAAAAAAAGTTCCGTCCACTCATCCCCCTACGAATGTTGAATATTTTTTTCGCCTCGTCCGTACTTGCACATAAACCTAAGAAGGTGTGGACAACAGAAACATCAATTTTTTTTGTGTGTGTTCCCAAGGCTAATTATCCCGAGTTTTCTCCGAACCTGTAGGTGTGCGTATGTATGTACGTTTGCACGTTTCTCGCATAGCTCAAAAGTGTTGGAATTTCGTATTCAGACTCTGAATAGAGTCTAGTTGTACACCTCCACTTCCTCTTTCAGTAGCATTTGAATGTTGGAAAAGAGGTCTCTCAGCTGATTTCGGGGGCAAACCAGTGTTAATTTCAATGCACTTAAGCTATATCATTGTTTATTTGGCGGCCACTTGACGATAGATCGCCATGTTTCTGTCATTTTTATAGCCTAGCTTAGCTGTATAAATTGTTATAAAAAAAATTTTCTAATCTGGTTTTAATTTTGCGCTATTAACGATATTTAGCGATAAAGTCATACTAAAATTGTCGTTATGTTGAAAGAGAATCTTTGGAAAAGACTTTTTTTTGCATCGGTTTCGATTAATGGCAAACTACCGGTATCATTACTTAAAATGGCTTGTGGATCCCTCTAAGGCACACTTATATTGAATTTTTGTTATTTCTACACCTTCTACACGGCTTTAGTGCCAATTTAGATCACAGAAGCTAATTAAAAAAAACAACAACAATAATTTGAAAATTTAAAAAAGTAATTGTCAATGCTTACTATACTTTTATATGTGTAGGAAACTGTCTAAAAAGCTGTTCATTTACAAATATGGCCGCTAACTCACGTAAATGAGTACACATACAAATTCTTTTTAAAAAGTAATAAAAAAAAAGACTCACAAGGAAGTAATGTCAGGTTCACATCAAGTTTTTTGATATGGGAAATATTATTTCTTCTAGGTTGGTTGGTTTTTTCTATACCACTCAGTAACTCGAGCTCAAGTAGACAATACTGCCTGATTCAAGGAAAAAAGGCACGGCTTCTGTTTCTTACAGAGCACCATTAAGGTGCCAACCCAATTTAGCTCAGACACATATGCCATAAGATAGGCAATCCTTCACAAAGACACATTCACACTAAGAAAGGACAAGGACAGGAGAGAGAGAAAGTACATCCGTGCCCGAACCAATATTTCAAACCTGTAACCTCCCCATCCGCAGTTAGACTTCTCTGACCACTAGACAAGATAGCCCGCACATTTCTTTCTAATGGCTATATTATACTGAATGCATATTTTTACAAACTTAAATAACCTTTACAGTATAAAAATACTAAATAAAATGTTTTCAATATGTGTCAATATTTTTGGTAGGATAAAATCCAACGAAAAAAAAAATCAAAGGCGTAAGATCTGTAAAGGAACTATAAAAAAGAAATAAGGTCTTATGATGAAGAAATCCTTCAAAAGAATCTTTTCTACCTGTCAATTGTATCGAAGGAAAACGCAGACACACGTCGTATAAGTTTCAATTCAATATTGGATTTCATCTTCCTCATGTTTCCTTTATTTAGTATCAGAAACGTTGTCAAATGCAAACAAGCTATTTTGGAATAAATGTTTGTACGTTTTTGGTAGATTTTGAGTATGAAAAATGTATACAGTTGTATCCAAACTAATAACGGTACACGGAGCTATCACATGAAGCAGTTTATTTCGATGATTCCCAACTAAAAATAATCTGCAAAAATGTTTTTTTAAAGTCTCATAAAAATCTGCAGAAAATTCGCAATATTTAGTTTTCTCTAAATATTCTGCAGGTTTTTTTGAAACATGCTCCAAATATGCTTAAATTTTCTGCAGATTTTTAAAAGCTTTTCCCCTGTTTTTTTTTTTTTTTTTTTTTTTTTTGCTGAGCATCAAAAGAAATTTAGGACAAAAAAAGGGAAAACTTATTTTCTGATAACTTTTTGGGAATAAGAAATAGTTAGCCTAATTTCTATCTCAAACCTGCACAGCTTTGAAACACTTGGTGGGAGCGGATTTTTCAGTTTTTCAGATTTCAGTTCTGTAATGTGTTCATAAACTTTGGCAAAATATATATCAAAATGATCATCTTTATTTTGAAAAAAAACATGTCTCTTGTTCCTACTTTTATTTTTGACATTTGTCGGATATTTCTTTAACCAAATGCTGAAAATATTGCCTTAAAATAGGAGTTCTTGAAACATCGATATACGTCTTTTCAATTCCTGTCTCTATTTGCAATTTTAACATTATTCGTTCTGTTAGGTATAGCACGAAGCTAATTAACTTATTTGTATGACTCATGCTTAGGGAAAAAATATATTTATAATAAAATTCTGCAGCTAAAATTACTTTTAAAAATAAGTGTTGTTATGCATTAAACTATTTGTTGTGTTGATTTTTATATGCCCTATTTTGTCCTTACAAATTTTTTACAAATTTTGTTATGGATTCTAGTTTTCATTTGTTTGTGTTATTGCGTTACTATTTAATTTCAGATGCATCCAAATGAATAGGATCGAATAGTTTTCAAATTGGTTGATTGTTCAAAAAAAGAATTATACATATAAACAAGCATAGAGACTGAAAGCACATAGTAAAGGAAAGTTTTCACAGTATCATGCAGCTAATATTACAGTAATTTTGCATTAATAAACTGTAAAATTGTTAATTTTACAGTAGAAGACTCTAAAATTGCTAGTTACCGGTAATAAACTATAAAATTGCTAGTTTTAGTTTATTACTGTCCTTTTACAGTTTTAAACTGGAACCTTTGCTGCCAGTATTGCACTGTAAAAACAACAGCTTATTTTTTGCAGTGTAGGGCTAAGCATTTTTTTACAAATACCAATGTGACGACCAGCAACAGGCTCTGGGTCCAACTGGGCTGGTCCTAGTCAAATTATAGACCCCAGTGAAGATCAATGGCCCTGTTAAAGCTATCTACTCCCTTGCTCCTTACCCCCTCTTCCGGTTAACTATTCCAAGTTCCCACTACTCTGCTAAAATAATAATTTTTTCGAATATCCAGGTTAGCCTGAGATTTAAACAGCTTATAACAATGACCCCTTGTCCAGCTTTCCGTGCAAAAATTTAACCCTATAACATCTTTCATTTTGATAAATTTAAACGATTGAATCATGTCCCCTCTGGTTCTCCTTTGCTCAAGACTATACATGTTAACCCTCGTGGGTCCCTCCCATTTCAATTACACTCAAGACCCTTGGGGTCATAAACGACCCCAATGCTTCCTTTAATTAATTCATTATAATTATTGAATGTTACATGCATTATTTAAGTTCACACACTTTTTAATGCTAAAAAAAACAAAAAATAAAAAGATACAATCAAAGTAAAATATAGTTTATGAATTAAAATTATAATTTTAGAGCAAAACCTACAATAACTGTAGATTTATTTACATCTGTTACAGACCTGAAAAAACATGATTTTTACAAGTGAATTTCAAACACTTATGACATTTTTCAATGCATTTTCTGTCCAGTTCTCTTGGACAAAAGTTGCAACGTCCTCTTTTTTTGGCCTTCTGGGGAAGTGACCTCAAGGGTCTTGTGTGCAAAAAAAAGCAATTCGGGAAAAATAAAACACAATAATAGCATTATTTTGAATAGAAAACTAGAAGAATAAAAGCCACAAAATGCCATTAAAAACAAATGGTTGATTAACAAAATATATTAAACAGAAATTGCATTGGGGTCACATATGACCCCAAGGAACCCACGAGGGTTAAGCATTTTAAGTCTGGAATCATAGTCTAAATTAGAAAATCCATTCACTAACCTTGTACCCCTTGCCCTCCTTTGTACCCTTTCCTAGCTTTTTCTAGAAATTAAAAAAAATATCACAGATCACCTTTATCCACTTGCCTCCTCAATAAGGAATTACCTTCATCAAACTAAAATATATATATTAAGACATAAAATTGGGTAGAGTTGACACTGCAAATATTATTTTATCCTACTGAGGTAGAATAAACAAAACCCTATCCCTTCCATCGACAATAAAAATGCTTACTTTTCCCCTTCAAAGCACTTGTTTATTAAAGTACAGCATCACTTTTTTCTTCACTGTTATTTTATTTCACTTGATCTATAGATAACAGGGAAAAAATAACTTCATCGCAGAAACATGATCTAACGGCAAGAGACAATAATATATGTCGTCCCCAGAACTTAATGTCTGATATTTTGTTACAAGTGATACTTATACGCATTCGTTTTTTCGCGTGAATTGCTAGACGATGTTTTTCCTGCGTTCATATAAAATATTCTGTTGGATATGGAATAGTGCTGTGTGTCGGAATAAGTGCTAAATAATAAATTGTAAAAACCAATTTTTATTGATCGTGAATATTAACTTTGAATTGTCAGATACAAAGGATATTTAAAAAAGCCCTAGAACATGACAATATTCTTAATTTTTTATTTCAGTTATGGAGAATAAAATCTATAAACTAAAAGCGAAATATAGTTTCGTTTCATTCAAATAAAAGCAGAGAATTCACTGTGCGATAAAGTTTCAAACCACTTTATATTTGATGTTCACGGTTTTGTATACTTAAAATCCTTGTTTTCACATCAAGTTTTGATTGAGGCTATTATTGTTTTTCTCTTTTTTTCCATTTACTCTTTGGAATGAATACTTAAACACAAGTACGTATTTAAACTTGTACATATTCTTTTGGTGGGACAAAATTCTCTGCACCAGTTTTCAGAACAATTTAAAGTCATTTTAATGTTACTTATTTTTTCTCATATAATTGCGCTTTCGCTTTTAATTATTGCTTTCATCCTAAATAATGTTTGAAATAATTTGGAACATAAAACAATGGAGAAAAATATACTCTACAATAATATCCCTGTAATCTACCATAAAGCAGGCTTGCTTCGATTTGGACGAACATTTGTTATTCCTGGAATTAGTTAAACAAAAGATTTTACTAATTGTATTTCAAATGTAACTAGACAGTATAACGAAAGCAATGATTTTTACTTAGTTTTCGGGATTAATTTGAAATAAAATGTGAGTATTGTTATTCGGCGGCTTCATTTGCAAATAACTAAAAGATTGCAGCTGCAACCCACTCATTTAAATAAATTGAATTAAACTTCTTTGAACGCAAAAAATCAATTTTTTTTTTTTAAAGTCTGATTTAGAAATCGAGGAAAATTGCAGGGGAAGTAAATTAGTTCAGAAAGTAAAACAACACCGTATTGTATTAAATAAAAGCCTTTCTTTTTCTTTTTTGTTTTTTAATTATACGAGAAAACAGGCTTAAATCTTTATTTTGTAAAGAATAAATTATAAAATGCTTTTTATATGACATTCAGTTATTTAACAAATCTATGCATAATTTTTATGAAACAAAGATTTATGCCATATTTTCTTAAAGCGATTTACAGTATTCTTCTTCGACGAGGCTTATTATAATGAAATTCCTTCTTATTTACTTAAGCGAGTTTTGTTGTTTATTTAGTTGACATTTTTAATGCAATTGAAAAGTTTTAAGTTTGTTTTCGATTTAGTTTATGCAGTACCATTATTAATACGCAAAAATGTGTATTATTATCAGCGTTTCTTTACTTTTACTTTTTACTCACAAAATTTTTCTGTCGGAGTTAAAAACAGTAAAACATGAATAACCTTTTTAATTCTTAAGTAAAAATACCACTTTTTTCTTTTGATGTAGGAAAGGCTTTGAATGTATCCAGTATTGATCAGTACTAGTTTTAAAATCCATTTAAAAGAAATTTAATGTGAGCAAAAAGAAAATCATTCACATACTATCTTGTAGAAATATATTTGTAACATTTTTTTGGTCAAAATCCGTCAATATAGTTCCAATAGTCATACATGTTGTGGTGTTCACCATATTGCTTAATATAAAAATTTTCAGTCATGAAACCAATGTTAAACATGCACAAATAGCAAACAGTTGATTTATGGTTACAAACAATTCCTTTGAAAAAGGAAAAGAAATGACCTTAGGAATGAAAAAATGATCCGATGAAAAGTTTATTTATGAACTTCTTTAAATTGAAAAAGATGCCACCTGTAACTCCAAACTGTGTGACCACTATTTTAACTATTCTTGCAGTTTAACTTAAATACACTATTTTTTCCTTTATGCTAAAAGATAATTTTTTACTGTAACCAGCAATTTGTTAAACTAATAAAATATAATAATAATAAAAATAAATATACTAATACATTTTGGTCAGAATAGTATAATTATTTTCTCAGTATTTGTGTTAGACAAAATTAAAATATTGTAACGAGTCCGTAGCACCTTCAACTTTCTTCAAATGAGCATTCCAATCTTGAGGAAGTAACTATAAATTTATTTACAAGTATTTACACTATTTACAATATGAGCAGGAAACAATTGCTAAACATCCAGCAATTAGGTAGCAAAACAGTACACTGTACTCTCAACAGTAACTCAGCACCACGTATCAAACGTGAACAGTAATTAAGCAATTACAAAAGCAAAACAACCATTCGCCAAGCGAACGAAAACGAGTCACCAGATCAAATCTGAAAACAACTGACTGACTGAAAACTGTGTTCAAGGCTATTTATACACGGAAAGAAATTACGACACTATTCTAGAAATATCCGGAGTATTCCAAATCATTCATAACTTGAACAATTCCATTGAGAAAGTTCTAGCGATAAAAAGAAAAAGAAAAAAAAGAAAACACTCCGAGCGAAAAATGTCTTCACGCTTATTAAATGCAGGGCAAGTGTAAAAACTACAAAACGTTACAGGGCCGGTATACTAGTGATAAAAGTGATATCTTCAGATACTTTTGCAACATGACGTCAGATAAAACCAAAACTAATGAAAATGATGCAAGGCAGGAAAAACAACAACTATTTACAAGATTTGTAACATTGCCCCCTTTCTAAGGACTGCACGTCCCGGGCAGTACAATCCCCAGAAAGGAAGCAAGGGAAAATTTACAGGTGCACACATTACATGATGACCAATCATAAACATGATAAACAATAACAATGAGAACATGAAAGAAATAATAACATTGATGAAGTAATATTTCAGACAATTAAAGGCAAAAGTTATTTACAAAATTTACAAACAAATTACCGTGGTAGCTTTAGATTTATTTTACGAACTATGGCCATAGTATGGGGCTAGCCGATCATAATGTACAACCCTAGGTTTTGAATGTGATGACTTCTGGATCCTCACTACGACGTCGTTCAGCCGATGAAGGACTGTGTAGGGTCCATCCCAATGCGACTGCAATTTGGGTGACAGACCTTTCCGTCGGATGGGATTCCATAGCCACACCTTGTCACCTTCTTGAAAATCATGACCAGTGGACCTTGTGTCGTATCGGGTCTTCATCTTCTCCGTCGCGATGTTGATTCGCTCCCGTGCGAAGTGATGAACGTCTTCCAACCGGGCCTGGAGATCCTGGACGTATTCCTCAGGCGATGAAGGCGCATCTGGAGGGAGACCGAAGACGAGATCACAAGGTAGCCAAAGCTCTCGGCCGAAGAGCATCTGTGATGGGGAATATCCGGTGGTCTCGTGGACAGCACTGCGGTAGGCCAGCAGAAACAGAGGAAGTTTCTTATCCCAATCCTGTTGATTTTTGGAGACCATAAGCGAGAGATTATTAAGGATTGTCCTGTTGAATCTCTCCACCATGCTGTCCGATTGTGGGTGTAGTGGTGTCGTTCGAGTTTTCTCAATTTTGAGGATTTTACATAGGCCCTTAAACACAGCAGAGATGAAGTTTCTCCCCTGATCGGAGTGGATCTGCAAAGGTGTCCCATATCTCGAGATCCAATGCTGGACTAGAGTCTCTGCTACAGTGGTAGCTTCTTGATCCGGAATGGAATATGCTTCGGGCCATTTGGTGAAATAGTCAATGGAAACGAGGATATATTTGTTCCCATCAGTAGTTTTTGGTAGAGGACCAAGAATGTCGATCCCGATTCGTTCGAAAGGAGCTCCTACGTTGTAAAGATGTAGCTTCCCGCGGCTTCTTCTCTTCGGTCCTTTACGGGCAGCACAGGCGTCACAAGAATGACACCACTTCTCCACGTCATCCTTCGCCTTGCTCCAGAAGAAGCGCTCTCGAACCTTGTGGAGGGTTTTCAGGATACCAAAGTGTCCTCCAGTCGGACTACTGTGCAATTCCTTTAGAACGTCTGAAATTCTTGATCTGGGAAGGAGTAACTGCCATTTGAATGCTTTACCATCGTCAGATTCCCATTTCCGATACAGGACGCCATTTCGCAACTGGAGAGATTTCCATAGAGCCCAGTATCTTTTCGTTGCAGGACTGTAGATAGAAATGTCTTGCCAGCTAGGTCGCCGACTGTCTTTTTCCATTAACTCTATGATAGGCTTTAGGTCTGGGTCTTCAAGCTGATCTTTTCTAACTTGGTCGTCACTCCATGGATCAGGATCTGAAGATGATGAAGTAGCAGTAACTTGACAGGCAGTAGGGATTGTCGTCCCGTACTGTTTCTCAATTCGGGAGCAATAATGGCAGTTCTCGTAACAAGGTCTTCTTGATAATGCGTCAGCATTACCGTGTGACGAACCTTTTCGGTGCTTAATCTCGATGTCATATTCCTGGAGCCGCTGTATCCACCTGGCTACCTGGCCCTCTGGATTCTTGAAATTCAACAGCCAAGTTAAAGAGGCATGATCAGTCCGGAGCAAGAATTTACGGCCGCAGAGGTAATGATGGAAATGTTCTACAGCTTTAACTATGGCGAGCAATTCCTTTCTCGTGACACAATAATTTCGCTCCGACTTGGATAAGCATTTGCTCCAGTAGGCAATGACATGTTCGTTACCGTCTATTTCTTGAGATAAAACAGCTTCAACGCTCTCGTGGCTCGCATCAGTGTCAAGTATGAAGGATTTTTCAGGCTGAGGATAAGAGAGAATAGGCGTTGATGTTAAAGCCTCCTTCAGCTGTAGAAATGCATCCTCGCATTCTTTGGATCATTCAAATTTCTGTTTGCTCTCCGTCAGCTTATGCAAAGGTCGTGCAATATTGTAAAAACCCTTCACAAACTTCCTGTAGTACGTGCAGAGCCCCAGGAAGCTTCGCAGCTGATGAACATTTTCGGGGCGGCTCCAATTCTTGACTGCGGATACCTTGTCTGGATCTGTTCGTACACCCTCTGAAGAGATAATGTGACCAAGGTAGTTCACCTCACGGCGGAACAAATTACATTTGGACGGGCTTAACTTCAGGTTGGCTTCCTTAAGCTTTTGCAGCACCTTCCCAAGATTAATCAAATGCTCCTCAAAACTGCGTCCTATGATGATGATGTCGTCCAAGTAGACAAGACAGGATTCATAAGAGAGTCCTCTTAACACTGATTCCATAAGACGCTCGAACGTGGCTGGTGCATTGCAGAGGCCGAAGGGCATCACTTTAAACTGCCACAAGCCTTGTCCGGTTGTAAACGCCGTCTTCTCTCGGTCGTCGGGGTGTATCTCCACCTGCCAGTAGCCGCTCTTTAAATCCAGGGTCGAAAACCACTTGTGTCCGGAAAGGGTGTCCAGAGTGTCATCGATCCGTGGAAGAGGGTAACTATCCTTCTTGGTGATGTCATTCAGGCGTCGGTAATCAACACAAAATCTGGTGGAGCCGTCTTTCTTTCGGACCAAGACGATAGGGGATGCCCAAGGACTGGATGAGGGTTCGATGACGTCATTCTCCTGCATCTCTTTCACGAGGATCTCAACCTCTTCCTTCTTGGCGAACGGTAGTCGTCTTGGATGCTGCTTGATAGGGGGATGATCTCCAGTGTCGATCCTATGCTGCGCTAAACTCGTGCGACCAACATCTTCGGGTGTAGATGAAAACACCTGCTTGAAGTTGTCCACCAATTTTTCCGCAGCGTTTCTTTGATCCTTCGATAATGGTGCACTCCCAATTAATTTCGAAGTCAAGGACTCGGAAGACACAGTCTCGGAGGAATCAATTCTTCTGATGATGCAGTTTACGGGAGTACAAGTTGCCAACACTTCTCCTTTCTTAATATTCCTCGGTCTTTCACTTACATTGGCGACTCTCACAGGAACTGCATTCCTTGAAAGGTCCACAAGCGTAGAGGCCACCAGTACTCCTTTTGGGCTATTATTCTGGTTAGGATATTCAATGAGGCCGAATTTAAAGCTGTTGTTTTCTTTGATGGAGCCAGGTATTAGTACTTCTGATCTAGAGGGAATTAATAAATCTGTTTGGGCTATTATTTGATGAGCGGATTTTAAGTTATTTTCAGCATTGAAAATTGCTATGTCTTCCCTCATCGAGTGCAGCTCATTATTTTTAAGGTCGATAGAAAAATCAAATTTTCTCAAAAAGTCCAGTCCGAGAATGAAGGGATCTGTAATGTCAGCGACGAATGCCGTGTGATGGTAAGTGGCGCTTCCGAACATTATTTCTAAGTTCACTTTTCCTTCAATCTCAATTCTGTCACCTGTCACAGTTTGAAGAGTAACGCAGGGCGGCGTCCATAAGATCTTGAGTCCAAATTGACGAGCCACATCAGTCTTAATAATGGTAACGTTGGCTCCTGTGTCCACAATCATTTCGCAGGGAAACCCATTCACATAAGCGGAAATGAAGAGTCCGTTGCAGCCGCCACTTCTTGGGGAAATCTGGAAAACTTTGGGAGACTTCTTCTTTTCTTGGCGAGCTTCGCAGTTCTTTCGTACGTGGCCCTCACCGCCACATTTCCAGCACTTCAGTGGTTGTTTACTTTGGTCCTTGTGAGCCGTAATCTTCTTCAGGGTCCCCGAGAGCTCTTGGATTTGTCGCTTAATTTCCAAGAGACAAGTTGAGTTCGAATCCGGAGCACGCACTTCCACGCCCCTGATTGAATGGCGATCCTTGCGGGACGTTTGCTGTGCAGCCTCGAACTTCATTGCGTAGACCAGACCGGATTTAAGATCTTTAATGTCCGCCATCCGGAGAGCCGTCTGAATTTCTGGATTTCGCACTCCATCTATGAAGTAGTTCAGGGCATGCTATCGCGAACACCCGAAGGACAGTCCGAGAAGCCGAGATGGGAAAGCCTCTCAACGTCTGCTGCAAAAACTTGTAGAGTCTCTCCAGCCCTCTGGAGTCTGGATTTCAGCTGGAGTTGGCTGAATTCTTTTTGGCATGCTTCGCCAAAGCGAAGTTCCAAGGCCGATAATAAGGCATCGAAGTCGCGGTGCTTGTCCTCTGGGAAGGTCTGTAGTATATCAGCTGCATCCCCTCTCAGCGAGGCTGCAAGTTGACAGGCTTTCGTGGAAGAGTCCCAGGAGTTTGCTTCTGCAACGATGAGGAACTGCTTCTTGTAAATATTCCACGAGGTCTTCCCGTCAAACGTGGCCAGTTTGATGGATGGACGAGAAGTTCCAGCTGCAGCTACACAGTCACTTGAGTTGTTGGAGGATGCTGATAACTTCGATTCAAGTTCTTTAATTTTCTTTTCAACATTGTTTTCTACTGTGGTGATTCGATTCTCAACGCTGTCTGAGTTGTTGCAGGATCCTGAAACTTTGATTCAAGTTCTTTAATTTTCTTTTCCACATGGTTTTCTACTGTGGTGATTCGATCTTCTAGAGCCCCCACTTTATTTTCCATGTTGATAAATTTAGTTTCCACCAAACTTTTCATTGACGTTAGATCGCTCTTAATTTCTTCTTGACTTGAAGTTATGCTAGCGGTTAAATCACTCTTTAATTGTTCTTGATTAGTAGCCAGATCATTTTTTAACTGTTCTTGATTAGTAACCAGATCATTTTTTAATTGTTCTTGATTAGTAGCCATAATCGCCATATCATTCTTGATTTCTTCTTGACTTGAAGTTATGCTAGCGGTTAAATCATTTTTTAATTGTTCTTGATTCGCACTCATGTCACTTTTAACAGCGTTGATCGCATCAAGGAGTTTTTTTAGTTGTTCCTCCATTGCTCGAGTAATCACCATAAAATTCTGAAGTCAGAAAGTCCTCAGGAAGAAAAGTCCAAGTTCACAGAAAGTTCCAAGAAAGTCCTTGAAGATGCCCCACGTTGGGCGCCAAAATTGTAACGAGTCCGTAGCACCTTCAACTTTCTTCAAATGAGCATTCCAATCTTGAGGAAGTAACTATAAATTTATTTACAAGTATTTACACTATTTACAATATGAGCAGGAAACAATTGCTAAACATCCAGCAATTAGGTAGCAAAACAGTACACTGTACTCTCAACAGTAACTCAGCACCACGTATCAAACGTGAACAGTAATTAAGCAATTACAAAAGCAAAACAACCATTCGCCAAGCGAACGAAAACGAGTCACCAGATCAAATCTGAAAACAACTGACTGACTGAAAACTGTGTTCAAGGCTATTTATACACGGAAAGAAATTACGACACTATTCTAGAAATATCCGGAGTATTCCAAATCATTCATAACTTGAACAATTCCATTGAGAAAGTTCTAGCGATAAAAAGAAAAAGAAAAAAAAGAAAACACTCCGAGCGAAAAATGTCTTCACGCTTATTAAATGCAGGGCAAGTGTAAAAACTACAAAACGTTACAGGGCCGGTATACTAGTGATAAAAGTGATATCTTCAGATACTTTTGCAACATGACGTCAGATAAAACCAAAACTAATGAAAATGATGCAAGGCAGGAAAAACAACAACTATTTACAAGATTTGTAACAATATCTTATTTACAAAGAATCTTAGAAGTCTTATTTATAAAGAATTATATAGGTAGATATAGAAACATTATGACAGGCGCTCAAAATCCCGCTGTATTATTCTTAATTAGTCTGATTTACTAAGTTTAAAACATTTCACAATAAATAATACCTGTACCAATTATTCGCTAATAATATCTGTAGACATATTCGATATAAGTCACATAAACTATGAATAAGCCTCGTCATTTTCCATTATCTTCATTAAATATTTCCTCTGTGCAGAAGAATATTTATTGCGAATTTAGAAAATATACATTGCAAGAGCATTTAATAAACCTGTAATGAAATGCTACACAGAAGCTTGAAGATAATTCTAATCTGAAGGAAAATTAAACGATAATAATTTCAATATTATCAATTTTTACAATCGGATTATGGAGTGAGAATAAAATAGTTGCAAACTTTTTAATAAATATTGTCATTAAAGAGCATTATGCTGGTTATTTTACAAATTTACTTTTAAGCAGGTAGTTGATGCGATCAATTACAAAGAAGTGAAAAAACAGGGTAGAAGTTTTCCACACGTTCGACTTCAAATTACCGATAAACGAAAAAACATTTTAAAGAGTTTTATTTGTTTCAGTCACTCTATTCACGTTGAACTAAACACTTAATCGCTTTACTTAGCAGCTTGAACGAAAAACTGACATTAATCCTACTTGGCTTGTTTTATCCTCTTACCAGAATATATGGAGAGGTTATGATATCCAATTTTATGAAGTTGTTTTACTTTATTTTTTTCTGCAGCGATTAAATTATTTCGATATTACGAGAAATATTGCTTCCTACGAGAATACTACTAAATAAAAACGTAGCAATGTGAAAGAAGTAGCTAGCTTCTTATCATGCTGTAACGATATCCCCCGCGGAGAAAACGTAAACTTGAGTTATATCAAACAGTTAAATTTTAAAAAACAAGCTGAGACTATTTGTTTACTGCTATTCTATGAAGGTTCATTATATAAATCAACTTCAAAATACTTTAACATTCAGGCAACTTAATAACCTGCAAACCGTGAAATTTTGACTGGTAACCTGATTTTTGGTCTGTATATATTAAATCTGCATTTTTCATCTTTTTCTTTCTTTCTTTTTGAATAAGCATACAATTTCTAAAAATAAAAACTTTTAGGTGAATAATATGTAGGGCTTAATATGAAGCCCATTAATACGTAGGGAAAAAAAATAAAGTATTTAACCCTCACAAACCTAAAACATTTCCACAACCCAGATTCCTACAGGATGCCTTTTCTTTCCGTTGCCACTCGAAAGCGGCACGTGATAAAAGCATGCATAAATAAGTATACAGAATTCATTTTAAATCTGTCGTACGAAAAAAAAGCCTTTATACGGAAGAATCGGTGTCTTGTTTTTTTAAAGATCTTTCATTAATGTATTGAAAACATATATGTTACGAGAGGTCAAAACAAACTAAGACACACAAACCCTTGTACACCTACGTTGGTATGAAATTCAATGCTTTAGGCAGGAATTCAAGTGAAACAGGTGATCGCAAATTGCAATCGCTACTGGAAGTCGAATTACATTAGAACGTTTCTGGACAAAAACATCGTGACGTCAGCGGGACGTTTGCGTGAAGTTTGCCTATGAAAAACGAGCTAGATAAAACGTCATAGCCTACTTGGCGAATAAGAGGAGATCGCTGACTGTTTGTGAGCTCTTATTGGCTCCACCCGTAGTGCCAAGTTAAGTTGCATTTTAGCGATTAGCATTTATAGCGATTGCAACTTATACAAATTTGGGAATTTGCGATTGCAATGGTGGTGGAGCCAATAAGAGCTCACAAGCAGTCAGCGATCTCCTCTTATTCGCCAAGTAGGCTGTGACGTTTTATCTAACTCGTTTTTCATAGACAAACGTCAAGCAAACGTCACGCTGACGTCACGATGTTTTTTTCAAGAAACGTTCTAATGTAATTCGACTTCCAGTACAGATTGCAATTTGTGATCACCTGTTTCACTTGAGTTCCTGCCTTAGTATACTTGTAGATCCTATTGTAATTTCCGTGAGCTTGATGGCGAAGTATTCCGAGATCAGACGGAAAAATATCGAGAACAGGTAACAAATGATCGTCTTGTAAAACTTCTGCAGATGACTTTAACAAATTATACGCTCTGTGACCAACCATCTCATTATGATTAAGTGTCAGTAATTATTAAATTAAAATTTAAAAAAAAAAAAATAAACCTATAAAATGTGGGACATGACTTGTACTATTTTGGAATAATAATTTTTAGAAACTAAGAAACCCTTGTACACCTACGTTGGTATGAAATTCAATGCTTAAGTATACTTGTAGATCCAATCGTAATTTCCGTGAGCTTGATGGCGAAGTATTCCGAGATCAAACGGAAAAATATCGAGAACAGTTATCAAATGATCGTCTTGTAGAACTTCTGCAGACGACTTTAACAAATTATACGCTCTGTGATCAACCATCTCAATATGATTAAGTGTCAGTAATTATTAAATTCATATTAAAAAAAAAAGAAATAAAATAAACCAATAAAATGTGGGACATGACTTGTACTATTTTGGAATAATGAATCTTTTTTTTTTATTTCGATACATTCTACTTTGTTTTAGAATTCAAACATAATTTTTTGAACCCAATAGTTTTCAACATATCAATAACATCAGCGTGCTGGTAACCAAGTAAATATAATTAATTGACAGTAGTTATTAAATTTACATTAAAAAAAACCCCTCCAAGATGCAGGATGTGGTTTATACTTTTTTGGGATAATGACCCCAATGTTTCTTCCTTCTTTCTGGGACAACTTTGCCTCAGTAATACTTAAAACATTCCCCCCAAAGTTTTTTCGTTTATTTCTTTCCACAAGTAAAGCTTACATTCACAAGCTTCCATGAGTATTTACTTTTCGTATATTTCACATTTCCTTCTTTCTGCTGAGGTACGGCCGTTTATATAACTCTCTCGCTTATTCCATTCAAAAAAGCCGTCATTCAGAATTTCTCCTTTTAATGGAGACAGGAAAGAAATATATGTTTGCACTAAAAGATGACAAATATGTCTTCTGAATATTTTTCACTCCCGAACGATTTTGTTTTCCTCTTTCACAATTCTTTTTATTCGAATGCAATTTTTACTATGCTTCTCCATGTTGAATCATCTTTTGCTTGCTATATATATTTTCTGTAGAATTTATACATTACGTCAAATTTTTATTTCTCTTCTGCGAAGATTTAGACTTTATGTGGTAGACGGTGGCTACATGTTATTCTTTAGAGACATAAAATAAATGGAATTTGAATAACTTTTACGCTACTAGGTTTTCAAAATAACTTAAGTTCAATGAACTATATATCTTAAAATAATGTAAATCTATAAAAAAAAAATAATTTCCATTGCAAATTTATAGAATTTTGGATGGAAAATTCTCTTAAAATGCCCATTGTTATTATTGTTATTCTTATTTTTTTACTATTATCTAGGGTACATTGGGAAAGACGCAGCAGTTTTTGACTTTATTTTATGTAAAATAGGGTATTGGTTTCATTTTAAAAAATTTAATTTATTCACAAAATATGGACTTTTGTGATTAGTAAAAAAATAGGTTTCGCTTTTAAAAACGATTTTTCAATGCCAAAACAACGATTACAAAACCCTTCCATTACGACATCTTACCCAACGGTTGGGGAAGAACATACGTGTGAAAGCTCTAAAAATTTAAAAACAATAAGCACTAAGTTGAACTGATGTGAGAATTTCTTGAATAAAACAGTAATGAAACTAAATAAATATTTATATGAGCCAAGGTGAAATTACCGTGAAAGTAAAATGACTATCTAACGGCTTTAGAAATATGATAAATACACAAAAATAAGATATAAATGGTCTAAACTAAAACGGAGGTGGAGTGTGACTGAGAATTGTTAAAAACTACACAGTATCAAATTATAAACTATAGCTAGTAGAGGCTTGAATTTGAACATTTGTCTAATTGACTATGCATGCAGGGTCGTAACCAGACTTAAGTTTCGGGGAGTGTTTTACCAAACACAGTTCTCGTGAAAAGTATTTGATGAATAAAAGCTGATTTTACATTCTATATTCTATTGTTTTCTATCCTATTAGATGCAAAAGGACTCAACATGAAATATTTCACACAAAAAAAAAAGAAGAAAAGACTATTTTTTCAATCAAAGAAAAAATTTGATTTGTGCACTTCATAACTTTGCCCCTGTTGAATATTCAATGTATTTTTATCATTTAAAAGGGTAGATACGTTTGCTCTTGTACTCGCTGAAATTTTTATTTTATAACACTCATAAAATGCGTCAAATATGAAGTTTGGCACTTTTAAATTTAAAGAATATTGCTGCTTTTATTAGTGGCATTCTAAATTCGAATCAAAAACTTGTATTGTCCTGTAAGAAATGATATTTGGAATAACTACCATAATAAAAATAAATACTGCAGATAAACCACTTAATTTGTATAATTATTTAATAAAGAAAATTTCATTTTTCCAATAAAATTGAAAAATAAAATAAGAAAATTAAAAATAAAACAGTAATAATAACTTTTTCAATAAAAAAAGTGTATAAAAAACCTTTTTTGGAATAGTTTCGAAAATTTTTGGACGGGGTTTGAACCCTAAAAACCCACCCCTTAAATACAACCCTGTTTATATGTATTACCATACCCATTGAATTAGGAGTAAATATAAATTTTATGCATATATACAGGGTGCCCACAAATAACTGACGGCAAAATTTACTTTTGCATAATTTGCATTCAAGATGCTTTTTACTGTTAGCAACACTTAATAGTTTTAGTTTAATTCTATGAGGAACAGTGCAGACGATTCTTTGAATTAAAATCCGTTTTATTTTTTGCATTATCAAGATGGATGATAAACGCCGTTTAATTCTTGAATTGCATTTAAAAGGTAAGCGGAGTTATGTTTTTTTTTTTTTTTTAATGAAGCATTCAAATGTGTCAAAGAGATTAATTAAAAGAACTTTAAAATTGTTTAAAGAAATAGGTAGTGTAGAAGTAAGGCATTGTGGTGCAAAATGCGAAGTGAACGAATAAAAAAATTAATAAAATATGTCCATGAAAGATGCCGCTGCAGTAGCCTTTACAAAAAAATTTCCATCTGTGGCTACAGTTAAAGGCGCGAGAGCAGAAACCAATACTTAAACATTGATTAACCATGATATTATTTTCATTTAACATTTATTTTACCATCATAGAAAAATTTGTATTACAGTAATAAATGTTTTTCGAACCGTCAGTTATTTGCGGGTACCCCGTATATACAAATATATATTTTTTCAAATTTTTACTTTTAAGTTTAACGAGAAAAATACAAAGAAGGAAACTCACGCGTTCCATCGAACCGGGTGGCGATGGTGTCCAAGAACGTATTCTGGGGGGCTAACAGACCTTTCCTCGCCGGCATTGGTCGAGATGATAGAGTGCTGGGGCCTGTATTGTGCTATAGGCTGCGCCTGATCCGACTGTGCAGCATTCTTGGGGAACTTCAGCCCCGTTTACACTTCACTCGGTATAACAGGAACTTCTGCGGCTGAGTGACAGCTGTGATGTCACTCTCTCTTACATCACAGCCCATGTTCTCCTAGGGAAATAAAAGAAATAACCTAAGCATTATCATTACTTTTTTTTTTTTAATCAACCTTAGAAACAAACATATTTTAACAATCAACGCCAAAAAAGCAGTATGTTATTGCTGTTGTAAATCTGGATTGAAACCATAAACAGTGAGAAGAAAGTTCGTCTTTACACACTGTAAAATTTGAATGTTATTTTTGTAGCATAATGCAGCTAATTTTAGTTAATTAACTGTAAAACTGCTAATTTTACAGTTGTAAACTGTAAAATTGCGGGTTAACAGTAATAAAGTGTAAAATAGCTAATTTTACAACATTTCTGTGTGTTTTGCAGTTTAAAACTAGAACCTCTGCTGCCAGTATTACACTGTTGTTTTTACAGTTTAATACAGCTAATTTAATTAAACTTTTATAATTACTTTAAAATTACTAATTTTAAAGTAATAAACTGTAAAACTGCTAGTTTTGCAGTAATGAAGTGTAAAATAGCTAGTTTTACAGTTTATTATTGCGCTTTTACAGTTTTAAACTGAAACCACTGCTTTCAGTGTTATACTGTAAAAACATCAACTCTTTTTTGTAGTGCAGCCGGGGGTGCGACGAGCGCAATGGAGGCAGAAACATCCTCCCCATGGCACCTGACCTCGGGCCACGTGCCCAATATTATTTTGTCAGCACACTAGTATTAGTAAAATCCCCCATAATGTATTTTGAATTGATAAAAATCGTTAGAATACATCCTAAAACTAACAAATCTTAATATTTTTTTTTCTGTAATGATACGTTAAGAACTCAAATTCAATTCACACTTTTGCTTCAGTCACCGATATTTGCATATCAATATAAGAAAAAATAATCATCGAAAATTCAGAATGTTCTTTTTTAATCTCTTAAATAAATACTTTTGAAACCATGTAATTAGTATCACATGATTCAATGTGTTGATTATACATAACTACTTAGCTAAGCTACTCATGATGTTTTCATTTCAATATTGAGTGATACAGTAATTTATCAGACATTTGTACGTTTGATTAATTAATTTATACAAATATTTAAAGCTTTATAACCTTCAGCAATATATTTTCTCCTTCAGTTGACTTAGAGTTTCTGAAATTAAATGTATGTGGCAATATTTGCAATTCCCATTTTCGCTTCAGGAATAATGCGGCAGCTTTTCCAATCATCAATCGAACATCTGTGTGCATATGAGTAAAAGCATAAAGCCGGAATTAAGTGAAAAGTAGTTGTTGAGTAATGGATTTTGTGAAATAGCTGCGAATTACAATACATTATTCATGGCGATTTTTACGTAAGATTATCGTTTGAGCATTATTCCGCCTTGAAAAAAAAATCCGTCTTGTACCACAACGCAGTGTATCTAGTGGGAACCAGAACATGTCGGATTTGAATACTAACCCATTAAGTCGCTGCTTCGATGAACGGGTTCCGTGAGAGAATGTTTTGAAACTTAATTCACCCTTTATCTAAGTGCAGATAGCCAAGTTCCTATTTTCTCCCCTATGCAATACTCTGTTGTGGGAAGGGTCGGCGAGACGTCATGTCAGCCTAGTAAAAAAAAAAAAAAAATGTGTGGCACTCGGGAACTGCCGAGGTAAAGCTATTGCATAGCATTTTTTATCAACTTATGCAATTATGATTATTTATTTTAGTTATGCAGTATTTTTTTTCTTTGATATTAATTGAAGTTACACTTTTTGAGCGTGGTAACAGATAAGAAAACATTTTTTTTCTTTTATTGAATCAATGAGAAGTTAATATTGTTTAAAATATTTTTATTAACTTCCAACACATATAGGTTATTCAGAAATATTTATCATTGAAACTATAGGCTTATGGTAACTGAAATAAGAAACATAAGTTAATTCCGCACCAATTGCTGGTCCCATATTTTGTTGTGGATTCTTGTGGATCATTATTCATTTTCAAATTCAATTTTTCCGCAAGAAAAGTTGTCAACCGCTCTGATTTTTTACGACGTTAACGTCGTTTCAGTTCGGCAGACTTCGGCACGCATCGACTGGGTGTCAGGATTTTTCGTTACGGAATTTCTTGATTCGGTCGCCGCGCTCAAAGCCCGCTATAAAAGCTATGCAATAGCTTAAAAACTAGAGGTCCGGCACTGATTCAGACTAGTGTACATTTTATAAGTTTTTGGGGTAATGGGCCCTGGAGACCAAACTGACAAAGATCCCGCCGTAGCTCTCTGCTGCCCTGACTGCAGGCGACTAACTCAAAAGTCCTACAAGCTCAAGTGCTCTGCACGAATCAGTATTACGTCATACAGCTCGCATTTGGGGCAGTACAGTCCGTTGTGGTTTATGCGCCTGTAAATTCAGTAATAACAAATCAATGAAAAATGCAAATGCTGTAGAAGCAGAAAGAACGGCAATGTGACTCCTATTTGAGATAAGCAGTGACGACCTTTTTATTTGCCCTTCACGGACAGAGTCAAGAAACTAGAGGAACAAGGAATTATAAGATTCCTATTCTGGCACGCATGGAATCATTCCGTTTTGTACAACTTCTCTGTCACAATGTATGTGCATTGAAATTTCAAAAACGAAGACGGTCAGAATGGAGTTCTGACGTCAGTCCGAAACTAAATTCTACACATTTTTTCTAGTAAGAATAGGGCCTTTGGGTTCGTTAAATTTATTTGAAGTATATGTCCTCTTTACACAGAATTACCTTTTACTGTATGGATTTCATTTTAGTATCTGAACATAGAACATTGAATGTTTTAAACGTGTTTTTTGACGCATGTCTCGTAAGTTGATGTTATAGTTGACTAGATTTTTTTTTATGGGCCCTGAAAACAAACTATTCGTGAATTATAACTTTAGTCTGTAAAATAAATATCATCAAAGCATTAAAAAGGTAAAAAAATATATGCGCGCGGCCTTTTTATTAAGGCTTAGAGTGCCTCTTAGAACCGGATAATAGATTGCTTATTGTTAATAGCTTCGCCATTGAACTAACGTGGGAAGTCTTACGAAGAATGTTTTCTCCATTTTTAAAATTAAGTAAAAACAAAGTAAAAGTAAATAAATAATAAGCTTGTAAAACAACACATATCTAGGTGAATTTTTAATATCCTATATCTCTTGACTGTAGAAATGTTTATCTAATACGAACCCTTATTTTTGCATTGTTTGACATTTCCTGCGTCATCATATTGAATTTTTAGCATCAACCGTGCAATAAAATGTTCTCTGAATAAAGATATGAATAAATATTGGAATAGAAAGCACATAAATAAACGTAAGAGGTTTACTTCTTGAACTTTTGGGACGACTCCTTCGCCAGAAATATTAAAATTTTTATAGCAGTTCTTTGGCGTAATGTAGAAGATATGGAAGAGCTTATAGAAATTCTCATCTCTTTATTGAGAAAATTTTTAAGTAGAAGATAGTTTATACTCAAGGGTCTCATTCAAATTGAGTGGTTTATGCGTTTTTTCTGCTTTCGTACGCAGAAATGGAATGAATATTCAACCGGCAGCGGATGCAATAAATTTTGTTAGTTTAGCTTGAGAACATTTAGGAAAATATTCATTCTTGGCCAGAAGGAAAATAAAAGTCCTTTGTATATAACATACGAATGTAAGGAATCCTCATCCTTCATAAAAACCTTGAAAGGACTGAGAAAAAAAATTATACATAGCTGTTTATGTCTCTACATTATGAGACTATATATTTTAGCTCATTAGTTTTTATTATTTTTAAAAACTTGCTATCAAATATTAAAATTAGGCATTAAACTAAAGTTCAAAACTTTTTTTAAATTCCTAAAATTATTAATAGGAAGATGCTAAGTTTATTTCGAAAGATCATGTGAAGGCAAATCCAGGTTCATCCCAAGAGACGACGGGCGAGCATTTTCAAACGCCCCCAGCCCCTCATACACACACATAAATTAAGCTAGTTATAAACCGCTAGTTTTATGTAAAATGAAAGTAGGCCTTTTTTTAAAGTCGCCAAACTCGTGATAACAACTGTAATCTGCGTATAATGATTGGAAAAGAGCCGAATATTTATAGATTTTGATAATTACATAACCAATTATGTGTTCTATGTGTGCCAGAAAAGGGAAAATAGGCTAAAATGTAGTTGAGGATGATGGTATTCCCATCATTGTCGAAAAATAAATTTTTTTTTAACATAATCGGTTGAAACATAACTACATTTTTTTTTAAATCTCCCTAATATTTTGATTTAAATTTAATGAAACATCATAAGATAAACATTTCAAAGATTTTCTTCACAGATAAAACGTTGCTGCTAGTTTTAATCTATTACTTTTAACGCGTTTTATTAGTTCTAGTAACATGTCATTATTTTGCCAACAAGTTTATCCCACCGTTTCTTTCACAACCTTTGTAGATTCCGCCTCGATAGAAAGAGAGGGGGCGTTCAAGGGTCTCTCCCACGACTGCGTAAAAAGGTTTGAGGAAGGATTTACGTAGGTTCAGGTGAAAGTAAACAAGTTCGCAGAAAATCAAATAGTCCTAATCCAGGAGAAGTTGATAACGATTACCAAAATAAACTCTTCTTGGGGATTTTCCCGACTCCCTAAACTCATATTTTTGGAAACTAGATTTAAACGATTGAGGTTTTAAGAATTTTGTAAGTATCATGTGTTATGAGAATATTGCGTTAACTATTATTATATCTTGGAATGTACGGAGTGGATATCAGTTTTAGGAAAATAAAATTATACACGTTACCTCAATTTAAGATGGTCATTTTTATTTGTTCATAAAAATGCAATAAATTCTAATTAATAAAATCATCAATTCACTACGATACAGAATCATTGTAAACGTAATTATAGCTGCTTTAATTTATTATTTTTATCATCTAATACGGAACAGATACACTTGTTATATATGTATTAAAAGCTATAAAAGTAAAATTTACGAAATTTGAAATATTTTTCAAAAACAATTCTTACACCTCTTAGAACGTATGGGAAAAAATGCTTTACTAATGAATCGACTATTTTAGAAAGGGCATAAGCCCTAACTGCGAAACTTTTCCGGATTCAGTAAAAAGTGTTTATTTTATTCATAAATGAGCTAAATTTAAGATTTTTAATGGCTTATCTAGAGCCAAAAGCAGGATCAATATATCTACTTATATTAAAAACTGAGTATCTTTCTAACTATCTTTCTTTCTATCTTTCTTTCCATATTTCTATGTCACGCTTCTTTCTCCTGAACGCCAATGAACTGAAAGTCGAACCAGGTACCGATAGATAGGTAATTTTTCGGGCTTTATTAGTTTCAATCTATATCATTATACGATTTTAATTAGCGAAGATATTAATTAATAAGTAGTCAAATTTATAGGGATTAAGCCTAATAAATGATTAAATATGAAATTCATTCTTGCAAAACGTCGTTGCTATGAAACAGTAATAACAATGATAATGAGAATTCTGAATGAAGGCTTAACTAAATCAAACACGAAACTCATAAAGCGGGCCACTTACGTAATATTTTTATCGCTAGCTTCTTGTAATATTTTGAAACATTCATTTGTTGAAAAGCCATCTACTTAATTAAAAACTGAGTATCTATGTCTGCTTTTTTCTTTTAAGCGAGCTGAACTTACTGAAACTTTCCTCACCATCTTGAAAGCGCGAAGCATCTCAATAATTCGAATGATTTTTTTATATAGGAAAAAAGTAACAGCGCGAAGCGCCTGTTATCGAGCCGCCTTGGCGGGGAGTAGTTTCTTGAAATTTTCCTCACTACTTTCAAGGCACGAAGGTCCGGTGCCAACGCCGGTCCACGTGCGTGGTATGTCTTGAAATCGAATGAACATTAAATTATACCAAATAATATAACATCAGAATGAGCTAAAAGTTAGAGAGGGGGCACGTTATGCATCAACATGCCGCAGGAAGCTAATCTAGCTGCCCTGGCAGCTAGTCTCATCTTAAATTATGTTTCATTTCGTAACTGAATTTATTTAATTTTTTGACAAAAAAACTGAATTTATGTCCTTTTTAGCCTACTTTCCCGTTAAAAATAAAAGAAAGACGAAAAAAGTATTAGAAGTAGGTTAATGCATGTAAAAAATATAGCCAAGTCCAAAAAATATCGCCAAGTTAAAAAAATAAAAAGGTAAAATGAATATCGAAAAATTAAAAATTTGAATGTAGGGTATTGAGATGGGGAATTTGTGTGTCGGTCCGTCGCGTCGATCTGTCGGTCGGTCTGTCTGTCCCCCCCCTAATAACTTTTGAATGAACATTCCGATTTGGACAAACTTTTTTTTGTTGGAAAGATCTCGGCGAGTACAGTTCATTCCCATATTTGATTTTTCGATTTAAACAATTTTTGGTTCAACTTTGATCCGTTCAAACAACCTGTCCCGCGATGCTAACTTTTGAGTGAACAATCCGATTTGAACAAACTTTTTTGTTCGAAAGATCTTTTCAAGGATACTTCCTTCCCGTATCTACATTTTCGATTTGAACAATTTTTCGTTCAACACTGAACCGTTCAAATAAGCTGTCACCCCTAATAACTTTTGAATGAACAGTCCGATTTAAACAAGCTTTTTTTTTGTTCGAAGCATCTCGGCAAGGATACTTTATTACCGTATTTAAATTTTCAGTTTGAACATTTTTGGTTCAACATTGAACCGTTTAAGCAACCTTTCTCCACCTAATAACTTTTGAGTGAACAGTCCGAATGGAACAAACTGTTTTTTGTTGGAAATATCTCGGCGAGTACAGCTCATTCCCATATTTGATTTTTCGATTTGAACAATTTTTGGTTCAACTTTGAACCGTTCAAACAACCTGTCCCGCGATGCTAACTTTTGAGTGAACAATGCGATTTGAACAAACGTTTTTTTGTTCGAAAGATCTTATCAAGGATATGTCATTCCCGTATTTACATTTCCGATTTGAACAATTTTTCGTTCAACATTGAATTGCTCAATCAAGCTGTCACCCCTAATAACTTTTGAGTGAACAGTCCGATTTAAAAAAAAAAATTTTTTTTGTTCGAAGGATCTCAGCAAGGATACTTCATTACCGTACTTAAATTTTCCATTTGAGCATTTTTTCGTTCAACATTGAACCGTTCAAGCAACCTTTCCCCATCTAATAACTTTTGAGTGAACCGTCCGAATGGAATAAACTGTTTTTTGTTGGAAATATCTCGGCGAGTACAGCTCATTCCCATATTTGATTTTTCGATTTGAACAATTTTTGGTTCAACTTTGATCCGTTCAAACAACCTGTCCTGCGATGCTAACTTTTGAGTGAACAGTCCGATTTGAACAAACTTTTTTTTTGTTCGAAAGATCTTTCCAAGGATACTTCATTCCCGTATCTACATTTTCGATTTGAACAATTTTTCGTTCCACACTGAACCGTTCAAACAAGCTGTCACCCCGAATAACTTTTGAATGAACAGTCCGATTTAAACAAGCTTTTTTTTTGTTCGAAGCATCTCGGCAAGGATACTTTATTACCGTATTTAAATTTTCAGTTTGAACATTTTTGGTTCAACATTGAACCGTTTAAGCAACCTTTCTCCACCTAATAACTTTTGAGTGAACAGTCCGAATGGAATAAACTGTTTTTTGTTGGAAATATCTCGGCGAGTACAGCTCATTCCCATATTTGATTTTTCGATTTGAACAATTTTTGGTTCAACTTTGAACCGTTCAAACAACCTGTCCCGCGATGCTAACTTTTGAGTGAACAGTCCGATTTGAACAAACTTTTTTTTGTTCGAAAGATCTTTCCAAGGATACTTCATTCCCGTATCTACATTTTCGATTTGAACAATTTTTCGTTCCACACTGAACCGTTCAAACAAGCTGTCACCCCTAATAACTTTTGAATGAACAGTCCGATTTAAACAAGCTTTTTTTTGTTCGAAGCATCTCGGCAAGGATACTTTATTACCGTATTTAAATTTTCAATTTGAACATTTTTGGTTCAACATTGAACCGTTTAAGCAACCTTTCTCCACCTAATAACTTTTGAGTGAACAGTCCGAATGGAATAAACTGTTTTTTGTTGGAAATATCTCGGCGAGTACAGCTCATTCCCATATTTGATTTTTCGATTTGAACAATTTTTGGTTCAACTTTGAACCGTTCAAACAACCTGTCCCGCGATGCTAACTTTTGAGTGAACAATGCGATTTGAACAAATGTTTTTTTGTTCGAAAGATCTTATCAAGGATATGTCATTCCCGTATTTACATTTACGATTTGAACAATTTTTCGTTCAACATTGAACCGCTCAATCGAGCTGTCACCCCTAATAACTTTTGAGTGAACAGTCCGATTAAAAAAAAAAAAAAAAATTGTTCGAAGGATCTCAGCAAGGATACTTCATTACCGTACTTAAATTTTCCATTTGAGCATTTTTTCGTTCAACATTGAACCGTTCAAGCAACCTTTCCCCACCTAATAACTTTTGAGTGAACCGTCCGAATGGAATAAACTTTTTTTGTTTGTAAGATCTCGGAGAGCCTTTCCCATACATTCCCATATTTCGCTTTTTGATTTGAACCATTTTTCGTTCAATATTGAACCGTTCAGAAAAAAAATAACATTAGCGTCTACGGGGAATTTAAGTTGAATGTTGATCCTGAACTTAAAGTCGGATTTCCTTCAAACTAACTTTGTAAGAAAATGGTTTTGATAAATAATGTTTGTAAAGTACTTTTCTGAGTAATCTTCTTTGAGGACTCTGATTCCGACTCCGACTCCGCAAATATGGCGGAAATGCAGGCTCAGAAAAAAAATGACTGACTGTGCAGACGATTTTTTGTTTATTTATTCAATTGTTTTATTTTATTTATTATTTTTTTTTTCTTGGCAGACGATTTTTTTTGTAACAAAAATTTTCATTCACGAGAACATTTTATTCTTTATATGTATTTAACAACTGGCAACGGATTTAAAGTGAAATTCGAGACATTTTATTAACGGACGAGTTTTTTTTTCCTTTTTTTTCTTTCTTTGATAAAATGTGTTTTGATGCTCTTTGTACTTTTATTTATTTATTTATTTATTTTATTTTTATTATTATTATTATTATTTTGAAAACGATGGAGGATTTTTTCTACGGAGGAACTGTAACAGTTACACTCTTTAAAAGGTGCGACAAAACTTTATTTATTCGTTAATTACTTTTTACGTGTCTATTTCATCTGATGAGAGGGGTATATTTTGCTTTTCGAAATCAGCTCTTAGTGCTAAAAAGGTGTGTTTGACATAATTTTCAGTCTCAGATAATCAAGAGAATAATGATCAGATGCGAGAATGCCGATGTCGATGTACGGGAAAGTAGGCTCGTTTAGTTCTTGACAGAACTTCTTGTTGTAACTCTTAACCTGAAAATCTAGTTCAAAGTGATAAAAATGTAAATCCAATGGGATAGATTAATTTCCCTACAATAAAACCAACTAATCCATACAATTTAATTCTACTGTTGGGAACCACGCTTGGTCTAATAAGGTAAGATTTTTGTAACAGTTTTGCATGCTGCAATTCCACCCTGCGGAGAATTATTGATAGCCGTTTGGCTTCTAATAATTAAGACAACTTTTGCCCAGTGAAATTCCGTACTGTTTATATCAGGGACTTAATCATCACTAGTTTATAGTTTTATTAATTTAATTTTATTTATTTATTTATTTATTTATTTGACCATAAGACGAAACTTCCATGGCTGCCAGTCTGATTTCATCTCTTTTTTGTTCTCACATTTCTTACTTCTGTTTTGTACTTTTAATTTCTTTTTACCACTAATATATATATATATATATATATATATATATATATATATATATATATATATATATATATATATATATATATATATATATATATATATATATATATATATATATATATATAGATAGATAGATAGATAGATAGATAAGCGTGTGTGTGTGTGTAGTAAAAAAAATACGTGTAAGCAAAAAATTGCTTTTCACATGTCTAAAGATTTCGCTTGGTCAATAAGGCTCCAAGCTATGAGAGCTCTAAATCATCATTTACTACAAACGCTATTGTCTTATTTTTCGCCATTAAATCCCCTCATCGTACGCTATCTGTCTTTTGAGTGCGGTAAATTCTTGATTTACTTTTCTTGTTAATTATCTGCCGTTGTTGGCTAGACATTTCTGGAAGATTTAAGACTTTCTCCAGACTTATTATTCTCTGAGATACTGAAAAGTTCAATGGACTCCCCCTTCAATAAGCTTTTATTTGCAATGCAATAAACATTGCAGCCTTCAATTAGTAGTTGATGGTTTGTCTCATTATTAAGGACTTAATCTTATCACCTAATTAAGAATGCATAATCTCAACACTTTTGTTGAATCTTATTTAGTGGTGCTGTGAGACTTTTTTATTTATTGAATAGATTCATTTTAAACTTGACGTGACGAGGCTTTGTAGTATTTAATTTAGGAATATTGATTATTTGTGCGATTTTTTCACGTTAAACAAGTGCAAGCGTTTCCCGCCGTACTTTTACGAAGAAAATAACATTCTTACATCGAAAAGTGAATAGCGTCATTTATTACTATAGTTTCGTAATTATTCCTAAGTTTGCTCATTGTTTAATTTTTCATGCTTATACTCCTGTGAAATATCAATAAAATGTCGTTCTAGTTTATTTGAAACGACAGGAAGAAATTAAGTGGGAGAAGGAGGGGGGGGGAACAGATCTTAGCACTATGACAGAAGTCATATTCTACCTTGAGCAGGTGAAATTAGTTTTAAAGTTTGTGAAGAAATACGTTTTTGATTTCTTACAATAGCAGTATTATATTAAGTTAGTTATTTTCACTCTTAAGTTTCAGTTGAAAACAAATAAACATATTTTTGCTGTAAAAATGCGTAAGCTAGATGCCAAAAAAATTTAATATAACTAAATAATAATTTAAATTTTGACACCTTGATTTGAAATTATGGCTTTTGCAATTACGAATTATCATAGGTGTATGTGTGTAGTCGCAAGCGTGTGTGTAGGAGTGTAAGTGCAGGTATGTGTGTGTGTCTGTGTAGAAACTGAACGTCACTGCCCTAGGGCAGCGAATACCCAGGATATGGGTATTCGCTTCCCCATAATTGTATTTGATGGAATGGTCCCTCAAATTCAGTAAATTCAGTTCAAATACTTTATCCTACTTGCGGCACTTTAAGAAGTGCTTTGATATTTTTCATATTTTTTTACATCTTATTTACATGAAAAGGCAACTTTTCCGTGCTGAAGCAAATTTTAAATCAAAACTTTTGTTTTTTCATTTAACCCTACTGTACAGTGAACAATGGAGCTAGAGTTTGAGAAACGTGTGTCCTTTAAAGTAAAAATTAAAGGAAGGGAACACTGCAGATTTGTTACAATATATATATATATATATATATATATATATATATATATATATATATATATATATACTAGCTGACACGGCCACGCGTTGCTGTGGCTAAGGTATGGGTTAAACTATCATGTTTCAATAGAAACGAAAAACTTTATTACCGTTATAGAGATCAACTTTATATAAACAAGAATGCAGAGAGGTACGTTTAGAAAATACAATTCTGAGCAAAATCACTCTAAATTTTAATATTACACAGGTAAAAGTTCACAAATTACAGTAAAACCTTTTTTTTTATCGCAATACAATTGAAATACAAAATCACAAAAAATGAATGTTGTATAACTTAAAAACCCGAAAAGGTACAATATTTACGAAACAGTCGAATTTTGAATCGCAAACTATGAGGTATATTTATGTTACAAGGTAATGTGACTGTAAAAATAGTGTGTATAGAAAAAATTTTAATCTTCGCACCTAAATAAAAGATATTAAAAAAAAGTTTTATTGTTATTTGCGAATTTTACCTGTGTAGAATTGAAAATTAGAGTGATTTAGTTAAAAATTTTATATACTGAGCGAACTACCGTACTACCTACGGTTATAACTATGCAAATTGTCGTCCAAGAATACATTTCTATTTACTAAGGAAAAAAAAAATAAAAAATAAGCTGTAATAGTAATAATTTGAAAACTTATGAAGGCAGAGAGGTACGTTTAGAATTCTGAGTAAAATCACTCTAAATTTTAATATTACACAGGTAAAAGTTCACAAATTACAGTAAAACCCTTTTTTATTACAATACAATTGAAATACAAAATCACAAAAAAAAAAAATGAATATTGTATAACTTAAAAACCCGAAAAGGTACGATATTTACGAAACAGCCGAATTTTGAATAGCAAAGTATGAGGTGTATATTTATGTTGCAAAGCAATGTGACGGTAAAAATTGTGTGTATAGAAATAATTTTAATCTTCGTACCATAAAACAGTACATTTTCCCTCCTAAGAATTTGTTTTTTGAATAGTAAATACCAAATGTATTGTTGAACGATAATTTGCAAATTTATTGCTGCAGATGGATACGCTTAGCAAATACAATTCTGAACTAAATCACTAAAAATTTAAACATTACATAGGTAAAAGATCACATAATGCAGTGAGCCTTTCTTTGTCTAAATACACCTGACATAAGAATCACTAAACAATATGAATATTTTTTAACTCAAAGCTCGAAAAAGGTATGATATTTTTCACTAAAATAATTTTCCTAAAAAAATATTTGTACCTAAACATGAGTGAAAAATATTTTTAAAACATACAAAATAGCATATGTTAAGTATCTAAACTGCTTTAATAAATTGAATTAAGTAAAGGAGAAGTAAGCAAATAATACTTTTCCGAATATTGATTTAATAATACTTACACGCACAATTTAAATTAAGAGAATCGGGACGAATATGCCAGAAACCGATTCGACATCCTTGATCGTTACCACTATTGCTTTTTGCTTCCGAAGCAACTGAAAACCCAGCAGCAGATTTTATCTTATAGAAGCCAAGAATACAGAAAAGCTGGTAGCTAAATAGATAATTTGCAATAAAAAATATATTGCGGTCCTTAATTGAGATAAAAACTATCCTATCATTTAAGTTGGACCAAACTGAAACTGCGTGCAAAATTTGGTTAAAATCGGTTCAGTAGCTGAGGAGTCCATTGGCCACAAACACAGGGACACGTAATTTATATATATATATATATATATATATATATATATATATAGTTGCAGGAAATGTTAGCTAATCTCTTAAAGCTTTTCTTCTGCACACAAACCTTTATCAGATGCGGGAAAAAATAATGCCAATGCTAACATCATTACCATATTAACCACCTTAAGTTAACCATGAAATAGAATTGTTAAAGAAAGAAGTTATCAGTAAACAAACCCCACCTGCACATTACACATATTATTAACTAAATATTCCCACTGGATCACGTACTTTGTTTCATGATAAATATTTACACAAGGGTGTGGTTACAAATTCATTTTAGCTTTCACATCGATAGTAATAAAAAAAAGTGTGCCCAGCGAACACCAATTCAATTATAATGACTATATTATGTTTTACCGCTATTTCGCATTTAAAACTGCGGTATCTGAGATTTTCATTAATCTACTACACTGCAAAAAATAAGCTGTTGTTTTTACAATATAATACTGGGAACTGAGGTTCGAGTTTATAAACTGTAAAAGCACAGTAAAAAACTGTAAAACTAGCTATTTTACAGTTCATTACTGTAAAATTAGCAATATCACCATAACATTTGCTGCATTATACTGTAAAAAACAGCAGTATAATACTGGCAGCAAAGGTTCAAGTTTAAAACTGTAAAATGCACAGTAATAAACTGTGAAACTATTACTTTCACAGTTTATTACTGTAAACTAACAATTTTAGTCTACTACTGTAAAATCGGCATTTTTACAGTGTGGTACTGCAAAATTACTATAACATTAGTTGTATTATACTGTAAAAACAACATGTATTTTTTTCCATGTATCTATAGTGTTTCTGAATGGTGCGGTGAAATGAACGTTTTAAATTCAATATAATATTCGTAAATGAGATTTTTACATTATTCGTTAACTTAAAATGCGCTACTTCCCAGTACTAAGATTAAATTGAAAAAAAAAAAAAAAAAGACCGTGATTGCCGACATTATATTAAGATGAACTCAACGGGTAAGAACCATAGATGTATACTATTAGTTATACATCAATTAATTAATTATTATATCTCAATCGTCAGAATGTATTTAAGATGTAAATATATTTAATTGTTTTCGAGAGAACATGAGAAACACAGAAAAGGAAAAATGATCACAGTTGGCAAAATTTGCTATTCGCAAAAGCTGAATCTAGAGGAAATACAGAAAATAGTTTTAAAAGATTTATATTAAAATCAATTAAAAATATTTTTGTAATTAAAAATAGAAACTGGAAACTTTAAAAATCATTGAGCTTTATTTACTGGTCTCCTTGTCGGCCAACAATGAAATCGGCTACGAATCACGCAAACAAATGCTTAGGTGTATATAAAATCTGCTAAAAAAGGTTACAATTCGAGTTTTTAATTACATGGAAGTTCTGTACAAGCTCTATCAGACGGAGCAATATTCGCTTTTTGTTTTGGTATATATATATATATTTTTTTATGTACAAGCATGTTTTCACAGCATAAATCACGAAAAACTAACTTTTGCGGTTTCTATTTAATACATTAGTTAACTAATGGTGTACGATGGCGATAGCTAGCTGAAAACACTATCGATCAACTCTCCTTTCGAACGAAAAAAAAAATCAAAATCGGTTCGTCCGTTTATGCACTACGGTACCACAGACAGATACACAGATGCATACATGCACTGATACGTCAAACTTATAACCCCCTCCTCTGTAACGTCGGGGGTGAAAAGTAGCAAAAAAGTGTACTGATGCATGAAAAAAGCTTCCAATCCTAAAATTTTCCTACTGTCAGTATGGAATACAAATAACTTTTTTTTAAATATCTCAAAATCTCCTTTTCTGCCCTTGCCTTCCCATGATAGTACAATCACTAGTTCTGATGAAATGCCGTATTATATTCAACAGAATTTCGAAAACTTCTACGGGAAGAAAAGAGTAACAGTGGTACACTAGAGTTATTACATTTTGCGCCTTTTATACCTCAAATGTTGTAAAACGCTTTAAAGATAATATTAATTCTGTGGCAAATATAATTTACTTCGAGTTTCTTGCCACCAAAGAGGTGAGATTAGTCGCCTTCGCCCCCCCCCCCACAACATCGCAGCCAACGGCGAGTCATGCCCCAGCCTGCGGTGGTGGTTTTCAGTGTAGAGAACCATTCACCCTAACAATGCACTTCGGAGGCTTTACAGCACGCTGACTTCTTGAACAGATCCCATTCGATCTTAGAAGAGGCAGGAACAGGAGTTTTTTTTTTTTTTGTTAAGATCTACTTTTATATTCGTACCGAGCATCAAAAACTACTCAAACCACTAAAATTACTCACACTTTGAACTGAACATTCGCGTCTGCAAGTTACTTTCGTGTTGAGAAAATGGACAAATGGAAAGAGAGAGGAGAGAGAAATATAATACAAAAAACGAGAAAGTCTTGGGACGGAAGGAGCCAAAGGAGAATTCGGCACTCTTCCAAACACTACCTTTGCTCCTTTTGCTCTGGATTTGCTCGTATCCAAGAAGACGTGCTTGAGAATTTACACTTTAATCTATATAAATGCTAATTAAGCTCGGATAATTATGTAAAATAGCTAAACATGAGGACTGAAAAATTACGAATATATCGATACCTAGTTCGTTAGTCACTTCACTGACGTTCGGGTGAAGTAAGAATGACGTAGATAGATAAGCCTAGTTTTTAATAGTTTAAGATACAGAATCAAATAATATTATTGGTGAAAAATTTTACACATGATGGACAAGAGAGCACTAATACGAAGACATACATTCTTTGATAACTTAAAATAGGTTGCTGTTACATGTGGATTTATAGGAAAAATCAAGCCATACACTTTAGATAGCTTGAGTGTCACATATGAACAAGTGGGATAGCAAAGTAATGAAAATGTGAATATAACAAATCAGCAAAGGAGTAGATTATAAATGAAATAAAACTGAATAAACAAAATAATAATAATAATAATAATAACCTTAATAAAGTTTTAAAATAATTAAAGGAAACTGAGAATTGTAGTCTTTACAAGAATTTCATGTAAGTTCTGGAATCTCTCTACGTTTCTGGGATTCTTTGTCAAGTTTTGAACATATAACAACACTGCATAAAATAAACCTTTACTTTTACAGTATAATGCTGGCAACAGAGGTTCCTGCTCAAAAGTGAAATGCACAGTAATGAACTGTAAAATTATCGATTTTACTGTTTATTGTTGTGAATTTTAGTTTTAAAATGGAACTTTGTCAGCCTGTATTGTACTGAAAAACTAATTTATTTTTTTCAGTTAAGATGTTCTGCGTTCATAACGCCCAAATTGGCAAATACCAGATGGAATGACGCATATGTTATTGAAATATTTCGACAAGCCATCATGATTTTTAGTCTAAAGTTTGCCACAGAATTTTTTTTGCGGCGTTTACTACAAAACATTTGATTTAATAGTGCATTTATTTAATTGGCCTATTATGAAATTGTGATTAAAGACTCATAAATGAAATAAGCAAAAAAATCATAATAAAATATATAAACTGGCTTTCCGGGAAACGTACTACTAAAATATAAATTGCAACCATTTGTAATATTTAATAGATTTAAATATTACAACTGATTGCAATTGAAGTGTATTTTGCAGCTAAGCTGTAAAAGGATTTGAAATAATTTAAATTTTTATTTAAGCATTTAAGTCGGGTCTGCTATTACTAATAATGTGCAAGATATATTCTCCAAGGTTACTTTAATACACAGATCTTAATCTAAAATTTTAGCTTTTTAAGATAGCTTTTGTACTTGCAATGTTCATGAAAACTTTCATGATTTCATACCGTACTTAATTAAAACGGAAAAAATATTTAAAATTGTGTTATTAAAATATAATTTACACTATATTTTGATCTTTAATAATTTTAAGCAATCATGCAACATATTTTCAAACTTTCGAATAAAATGATTTTTCATAAATATTTTCCGTTCCAAAATACTTAGTTCCTATAAATGTAAGAAACTTCCAACTTTGCTTTTATCTGCGAAAACCAGCTATTGTTAAGCAGTTTTTTCTTTCCAATCTTAATCTTCTAAGATTAATGCCGATTAAGAACAGCTCCAAAAGCCTCGATCAATAACACAAATTGCTATGTCTAGCATGAAACTGTTTTTATTGCAACCATTCCAACAACGTAAGAACAATGTTAGTCCATGTCAATATGTAGCCCGTTATCCCTGGATAAACTTCCCTCAATGCCTCCCCTTTCTCATCCAAGGGGTGATAACCCATGACGTCAACACTCGATGACGTCACATCGCCATAGCAACACAAAGAGAGCCATTAGTGTTTGTTTCATGTCAGTGTCTTAACGAATTTCCGGGGCCCGGAAGTTTTCTGGGACACACTCACAATTGATTCTTTATTTCTCCTGTCATGGGAAAAACATACTTGTGTGAAGTATTTGTCTTGAAATTATGATATGACATGTCAGATTGTTTGTGACATTAATGCTAATTCGATGAAAAATTTGCTCGCATTTCTACAATTATGTGCTCTAATTAATGGGGAAGGAAAAATTTTGCTGATTTTTGCAACAAACGATTGAAAATAATTAAAACACTGTAGTTTTGAGAAACACATGTCTTTATGTTATTATTATTATTGATCTTTGCGAATAAAAGGACATAGAAATATGTACCCAAACTTTTTCAAAATTGGCTTGAAAATAGCAAAAAATCTTATAATTGGATTTGAAAAGATGATTTAATACCCAATCATTGGATCGCAAAACTTTTGTTCTGCAAGTAAGAATAACCATCCAGATTCTGAAAAGGAAAGAAAAAAACCTCTTCCAGTGAAAAATTTGGCCATACATTTCTTGTTTGACCGGTAATTTGTGAATGTGCGGATAGAAGATCACTTTTCTTCTTTGCAGGCTCAGTAAATTCCACTTTTATGACTATGAGCGCCTGCTAACACATCTCTAGCCACCTTTAGAAAAGCACAAAGGGTCTTTACTCTTCTGGCTTGATATAGCCATTTCAAATTACTAGAAATTGGCAAGAGACTGGTTTTCTCCAAAAAAAAAAAAAAAAACCCTAAATTGTTTCGTAAGAAAACTAATCCCCCTAATACTCTTGAACTTCGCCGAGCGAATTTTTTTAGAGCTTTTGGTAAAAAGATTCTTTGAAAGATGGAAAACGCGCTGAAAATTTTATAACCTTTAGCAAACTAGAATTGCAAGTGAAAAAATTTTTTACAATTAACAATGCAAAAATTTATGGGCTCTATTAATAGCGTCGACGGTAACGAGCGACGGTATCAAGCAAAACGTGCAATTGTTTTCCCGAAATGATTACTAAAACAAATATGTTTTGTTTCGAATAAAATTAGCATACAGTCTTAGCAGTACTCAAAGAAATTCTCAATATTTGCAAACTTTCATTGTAATTTACCTTCAAAATATGTGGAAAACTTTCTGAGATAAGCCTTATTCCTCTAAAATGACATTTAAAACATTACATCAAATGTAGAAAAACATATTTGGGCATAATGTATTTTACCTGCGTATAGAGTAGTTGAAAGTGGTCGAACCTTGCACTTTAGGACAATTTTGCGTGCTTGTTCGTTTCTCAAAACACGCTTAAACGTGTGCACACTGCACAGTACTTCCACTTTCAGGGGAGCTTAAAAATTGCAACAAAGAAAAAGACGACATATGTTTGCTTTATCTGGGTGTGCGATAATATTTTCGCTTGTTGTCTCTTATGGCAATTGTTTTGTTAAAATTAAATGCAATCACAGAAACTCAAGCGTTTATTTATGTTATTGCAGATGATATTCACGTTCTGAGATTGGTTTTGCGCATTCCAGCAAAAGTACTCGAATTCGATATCGATTAAGCCAAATGACAGTATGTCAAAAAGTATGTTTTTGCGGATAATTATGTACGACCTTAGTGGTGTTATTCTTCGTGGTAACAGATTAACAACATAAATGTTCCTACTTTAGTGTTGGATTTTTGTATTTATAATTGAATGACTATTTAATGTGCAGTATACATTTTCAAATATTGTTAAGGACATGCATTTAGGCCATAAATTGGTTTCACAACAGTTCAGTTCTCTAATGCTTATATTAACGATCTGTGAATGTTTCCTCATGGTCAAGATGGAGGTCCAAACGAAGCAGTTTGTTGTTATTATAGGATTGGACGAATATACGAAACTTGTTTACTGATTGGCAATAACACTAAGCAGAAGAAAACAGGTTCCATTTAAATGAGGTGGACAATTACTCGAGAAAATTATCCATGAAAACCTACGAATACTTAGTAAGTAAAATAACCAAGTTATCTCTGCCACCTCATACAAGTCATAAATTCAAACTACTAGATTTGAATTATTTTGGTTACCCGAAGATGAACTTCTACAAAAGCTGCTTCAAATGAAGCCAATAGAATTACTGTATAGGAACAAGCCTTATAATTTCCAATATGCTAAACTGTATTTTATGTGTGTAAAAAAGAGTTTTGCATTTTCGAGTCAATAAATGCAACTACATTAACGGTTTGCATCTTTTCTTTTCAGGTTAATGAGTTGCGTAGAATTTCCAGATTGTGTAAGTAACAAAATTGTTCTGATGCCTTGAGTATTAAATTTTGGATTTCATACGTAAAAAAAAACAAACAAGTCGTGATTAAACTAAAAGTATTACAGTTCTGTGAAGTCAAGTGCTCAGAATTCACTCACTTACCCCCATATTAGAATAGGCTCCAAATCTGTTAAATAAACCTCTTAAATAAGTTAACTGTTATATGATGTATATGTTTTTTTATTTCAGTTTCTTCAATGTCAACTCGCTTGCTTTGGTAAAATTTAAAATTAATCTAGACAGCATTTTGGAACTTATAAAATGAGTATACAGTCGACGCTCGTTATAACGACCACACGTTGTAAAGACCATCCTAGTATAACGACCGGTGAGAAAACCCCCAACTGTATCCCAATATACTCTATGTTCTACCTCTTATAGCGACCACTCGTTATAAAGACCGTTTTCTGTAGGACAGAGACGGTCGTTATATCGAGCGTCGACAATATTCTGCTTAAATGTAAACTTTGAGAAGGCAATAAATGAATGGCTATAGAAATAACAAAACATATGTTTTGCAATTCTATCTCCCCAAAACAACTATATTCAAATTCATCAATTGATGGCAAAATATACAGCCGTTTTGGAATGCCTCTAACAACAAAATATATGTACTTTTAAACCAAATACCGTGTCAAACAAGCAAACATTAATCGAAATTTTCCAAACCGAAAAAAAAAAAGGCAAAAACATTTTTTTTTTCTGAGTAATATGAAAAGCATACTAATTTCCTAAGCAACAATCACTTGTTGATTGAATTCCGATGGAAACAAAAATAAATCATTAAAGTGTTCCCCCACACAGCACCAAGAGGCTAAAGAATACTCTCCAGAAAATTGACTCTTCAGTTCCTTCTCCTACACAGTGCAAAGGAAGCGGGGGTTGGGCAGTGAAATGGTGAAGCATCCCTTTTGTGTTCGAGATCATGCTTTAATTGTGAAGTGACTGGAAATATTCTTTCGCTCTGATCGAGAACAATTTTTGAATTGTGGAGGGATTGAAAGAAAGTTAATTACGGGGAGATTAGATTGAGGTTTGGTGCTGGCACGGCGAGTGGCAGAAATGGAATTTTGAAAGCAAGGAATAATTTATAGACTTTTTTTTTAACTTGGAGGACGGAGAATAGATATTAGTTAAAATGCGTTTTCAGTTATTTAGTTTTGATCAATAGTAACTTTGAAATAATGGAAATTTCCTAGCAATTTGATCTGAAAAAATTTATGCTAAGTTGCCAAAAAAAAAAAAAAACATTAATCAGGCAATTTAGTTAGCACAAAAAACATAAATTCTGCTACGGGAAAGTCCACAAATAGTGTCAGGTTTTGAAGGGGGAGAGTTAGGAAATTGTGAACTTATGACGAGGGAAAGGGAGGAAGTAACATAAAATTTGACTGCATACACAGTGGTTGAAGTAAAAACATTTAAAAAAAATAAAATTATATGTTTGTAAAACAGTGGATCATGAGACATGGCGATGAAACCTTATGAAAAAAGTGGCATTATTTTACTGACAGCCCCTACTTCTTTCCTCTCTTTCATACATGTTTAATAAAAATAGTTCTTAACATTTAAATAGAAAATGCATATTTAAATTGTTTTATGCTTAAATTTAAGCAGCTTTCAAGTTGAAGTAAATATTTCTATGACATAAACCGTGTAGGGCATTTTTATAATAAGCTAAATATGAATTTTGCTATAATAGAGGGTCCTATATCTTTTCAGTTCTACGCAGCTAAACTATTCACGCCGAAGGTAGCGTGAAACATTTACAAACGTAATTTGATAATTTTATGCCCCTATAATTCGTATCAAAGCGTCGTTCAAAGTGCTACTCGTAAAAACCAAATTGTCGAAGTTTTGACTGAAAGACGCAACGCCAGTCAAAAGTTTCTTGTCCCCGTTTGATGAAAAGCAGTTATACGAAGTATCATTCCCCCAAATTAAATATTATTGTCTGATTTTTTTTGTATGTATAAACATGGTGTTTCCTTCATTTATTGATAATGTTTACTTTGCTTTGTTTTACTTATTGTTAATATTTTTTAAATGATGGTTTAGTGATTTTAAATGATTAAAGATTCAGTGATAAAATTTTAATTCATTGGTATTTTTCATTTTTCGCTTTTTTTAGCGGCAATTTCTTTTGTATTGGTCAACTGGAAGTTATTATTTGATTATTTAACCTCAAAAGCTTTGCTACTGTGGTTTTGAATGATTTTAAAGCGTATTTTAACTATACACTTCTTTTTAGGACGGTGTTTTTAGGGACAGATGTCGTCATTATGCTATGTTTTTATTATACTTCGTGGAATATTCTTTGAGCTAACTTAAAACTATGTGAACACATTTTAGTTAAATATCTACGTTCTTTTTCATTTTTGGATGGGAAAGAAAATTAACATGAATTTAAATGTTTTTTTTTTTTTTCAAAATTTATAGCACGCACAAAGACAAACGCGTATAGCTAGTTTTTAAAAAGAAGGTAAAAATAAAACTGTATACATCTGTTTTCATTTTTAATACCCATATTTGGGTACAAATTTTACCATATTTCAGAAATATGTCCTGTTTAGTCGCCTTTCTTATCATAATAACCAAAAAGTACATTAGTTTAAGATTTCAACGCTGCAATATACTTTCCTATAGCCTCTCCATAAGTGAGTGTGACTTTTGATAAAAACAAATCTTATCTATAAACTAACACTTGATGCTTTTGATTTTCTTGTTAAATTGTTGTTCTCTTAGTTTTCTTTCTTGCGCGTGACTCATGTCGTTTCTAGGAAATATTTTGAGGAGCTGCAAATCTCACAAAAGGCCACCTAATACTTTTCCAATAAAAGGAGATTTTTGCTCTTATGAACTGACAAAGTAGACTGATAAAATTAACTTTGAATTACGTAACAAAATGATAAAAGCTGAATAAAACGATTTTATATGTTCTTTGAAGATATACGATAGCGCAGTTACTTAGTTTCTTCGTTGATTTTGGTCTTCTTTTTTGACGCTAGGAAAACAGTGGGGATTTTATAGTCCACAATAAATATGGTGGATAACCACAGGAAATTTCTAATATTTCTGGAAAAAATGAGGTGCACTAATTTGTTTTCGCGCATCGTGTTTAATATTATATTGAATTTACTAAGAACATTATAAAAATTATTTTCTTTACTTTCTTATTTTTGGTCAAATTTACACCTACGCTGCATGATTTTTTGTTCTTTTAAAGACATATATATGTTTTTTAGCGTAATAAGAAAACATTGGAACACATAAAAAAAATTGATTTTGAGGATAAATGGTTATATTTGCTTTAAATATACCTAATAATTACTTTTTATGCTTGAGTTGCCTTATGCATGGTATAGCCCATGTATCCAATTGGCAACGCTGTGCAGTGTAGGGTTAAAAAGGATATTTTTAAACGTCATCCAAAACGACTTTTTGAATATTTTGCTACATAATGCTATGAAACAAGCATTAAATCTCAGTATGAATTCCTTTTTTTTCTTTATGATGTGAAGCAACAGCCGACATATGCTTTTCAGTCTTTCTAGTACGCCAATGAAAGCTTGATTACACATTTGACATGATACAAAAATACATTTTCCATTCATCACCAAAGATTTTCTCTTTTTCAGTTTTCTGCAAGTTTTAGCATGTCTGCCATCGTTTTCATCTGTTAAGTTGTTTGCGTGCACACATAATAATAAAGTACAGGTGAGTTGTGATGGAAATGATTTAAAAGTAAAAGTGTTCGTGTTGTTTTATTTCGTTATTTAACTACTTTTTTGTAGGTAAAACAATGTGGCATGCAAAACTGCAAAACATTTCGCATTTAGGTGCTTTATGTTTTAAGAAAACCGTAATTAAATGGAAAAACGTAATGAAGATAGGAACGTTGTCTTAGCCACAATGGAGTAAGACAAAGTAAAAAAAGATACATTCTACACAAATATAGGGCTTTAAAGCCCACCTAATGCAGTTCTTTTTTCCATCACTATATATATATATATATATATATTTTTTTCTTTTTCCAAATGATTCTTTAACTACTTTGTTTTTGTTAATGTATATACACTGAAGTGACAAAAGTCATGGGATACCTCTTAATATCGTGTCGGCCCTCATTTTGCCCGGCGAAGTGCAACAACTCGACGTGGCATGGACTCAACAAGTCGTTGGAAGTCTTCTGCAGGAATATTGAGCCATGCTGTCTCGATAGACGTCCATAATTGTGAAAGCGTTGATGGGGCAGGATTTTGGGCACGAACAGACCTCTCGATGGTGTCCCATAAATGCTCAATGGGATTCATGTCGGGCGATCTAGGTGGCCAAATCATTCGTTGGAATTGTCCAGAATTTTCTTCAAACCAATTGCGAACAGTTGTGGCCCGGTGACATGGCGCATTGTCATCCATAAAAATCCCATCGTTGTTTGGGTACATGAAGTCCATGAATGGCTGCAAGTGATCTCCAAGTAGCTGCACATAAGCATTTCCAGTCAATGTTCGGTCCAGTCGCACTAGAGGACCAAGTCCATGCCATGAAAAAACAGCCCACACCATTACGGAGCCACCACCAGCTTGAACAGTGCCTTGCTGACAGTTTGGGTCCATGGCTTCGTGGGGTCTGCGCCACACTCGAACCCTACCATCGGCTCTTACCAGCTGAAATCGTGACTCATCGGACCAGGCCACGGTTTTCCATTCATCTAGGGACCAACCGATATGCTCACGTGCCCACGAGAGTCGCTGCAAGCGATGTCGTTCTGTCAGTAAAGGCACTCGAGTCGGTCTTCTGCTGGAATAGCCCAAGAAATCCAAATTTCTCCGCACAGTTCTAGCAGACACGTCCATTGTACGTCCCACATTGATTTCTATGGTGATTTGACGCAGTGTTGCTTGTCTGTTAGAATTTACGACTCTTTGCAGACGTCGCCGGTCTCGATCTTTAAGTGCAGGCGGTCGACCACTGCGCTGTCCATGGTGGGATGTTATGCCTGAAATTTCATACTCTCGGCACACTCTTGACACAGTGGATCTGGGAATGTTGAATTCTCTAACGATTTCCGAAATGGCATGACCCATGCGTCTAGCTCCAACTAGGAGTCCGCGTTCAAAGTCTGTTAATTCACGTCGTGCGGTCATCATCACGTTAAAACCTCTTCACATGAATAACTTGAACAGAAATGAAAGCTCTGTAAAAGCACTGCGCATTTATACCTGTTCTATGCGATGCTACTGCCATCTGAAAATTTGCACATTGCTATCCCATGACTTTTGTCACTTCAGTGTATATATATATATATATATATATATATATATATATATATATATATATATATATATACGCACGCACACACATTCGCCCGTGTGTGTGTGTATGTGTGCGTGCGCTTGCGTGTGTTAAAATTTACGAGTTTGAACATACTTTACTCTTCATCCTTTTTCAGCATTCCTTTCTCGTCCAGTCGGGGATTTTATTCTACTGCAGTCTTCATTTCTCATTAGCCTGTAATAAAAAGCGTATATTTAATATAAGTTAATCACATGCTTACTAAATTTATTTCAATACACTTCGCCTGTCTTAATGTGAAATACAAACCGGTTTCAGTTAAAATTAAACCATGCTATAAATACTGCGTTAAAACACAATGTCGCAACGGTGCGTACCTTTTTGATGTTTTTGTACTTTTTTTCCTGATATTACACACCATTGCCTTGCTTTAGAATAATATCAATGTTCTGCCATTTATAAAGTTATTCAAATAGTTCTTTTAAATAAGAACAATACTTTACTCCTTGAGTCTTTTCAATTCCTTGTCTTGAGTGCTTGACTTTAATTTTGAAATGCGAGAAAACTAGAGGCATCTAGAAAAACTGAACTAAATTACTTTAAAGTAAAATTTATATGAAAAACATAAAGCCATACTTTTCAGCTAATGCCAGCTATAAATGCATCTCAAGAAAGAACAGCATCTGTTGTGGCCTATACAGGGTGTTCCAAGTTAACTGTCATGACCTTTATTTCCTCAACCGTTAGAGATAAGCATACAGTTCATTTAGGAAAAAATCTCTAAATTACGAAAGGAATTTTGGGTCTATTCAATGTTTTTCAAAAAATCAAATTTTGAAAGAGTTATGAAATTTAGATTTTTATACAGCCCCCCAGTCCTATCAATCATATTTAGTAAAACATTCTTGACACTGTAACGTTTAAAACTAAAAAAAATCACTCTTCTACCACAAAAATTGACCGAGTTATGACTTTTTGAAAAATCAAGATTTTGCATTGTTTCATGGCGTCATCGAGGGAGCGATCTCTCGAAGACGTCATGAAACAATGCAAAATCTTGATTTTTCAAAACGTCATAACTCGGTCAATTTTTGTGGTAGAAAAGTGATTTTTTTTTAGTTTTAAACGTTACAGTGTCAAGAATGTTTTACTAAATTTGATTAATAGGACTGGGGGGCTGTATAAAAATCTAAATTTCGTAACTCTTTCAAAATTTGATTTTTTGAAAAACATTGAATAGACCCAAAATTCCTTTCGTAATTTAGAGATTTTTTCCTAAATGAACTGTATGCTTATCTCTAACGGTTGAGGAAATAAAGGTCATGACAGTTGACTTGGAACACCCTGTATATTCAATGTATTTCTCTCGCAATCTCTTTGTGTGAAATAACAGTGCAGAGTCCTTAAGGTTTTAAAACTTTAAATTCTTTTGCTTTTGTGATTTTCTATGTTGCCCAGCTCACTTCACGGAAACTTGTTGCAGCTGTTATTAAAGCATTTTTTATCCCTCGGTGTTTGCCCTTTCCAAGTTCTTAATAAAATTGGTGCACATGTTTAAAAAATATAGCAAATAAATAACTGAACACGACAGATTTAAATGATAATTACACTACATTAAAATTCACAAATTTACAATAAATTGTACAACAAGCTTTTCAAGATTACAAGGGGTCTCTTCTTCAATGGAAAACAAATGAAGTTATGAATGGAAATAATAAAAAAGGTGCAAAACACCACCAACTCGTTTATTCCATCCATGAAATGCAGTTTCGTAATTTTTGGTACTCGTCAGCATGAAATAGAAATTAAAAGAGCCCGAGGCAGAAATCTTCTAATAGAGCCAAAATAAAAAGGTGGCTAATGTGAAATTAGAACACCAGTGAACGACCGCACTTGGTATGGTACAACTCGAAAATTTTGACGCAAAGCTCGGACTTGAAGCAGTAAGTAACCGGCTTTAAGCCAGGGCTAAGGCAGAAACGTGTAATACATCATCAACTCGTTTATTCCATCCATGGAATACAGTCCATTTAAGGAACAAACGAGTTGATGGTGTATTGTATGTTTTTGCCTTAGCCCTGGCTTAGGTGCTGTTACTTATTGCTTTAATAAGAAAGGTGTTTGACAAAAAGGATCTGATTAGTATCAGCTTTGTCAGGATATCTTTTCCCCTCAAAGCTCACTTTCTTTGAATTGATAAAAAGGTTCTTAGTAACCCCGAAATACGCTTCGGCAAGTAAGCTCAAATTTCTGCACTTTAACGCTGTATCTTTATCTTTTACTTTTCAGAACAAATCTATTTATTGACTGTTCTGCAAGTATTTATTTACTGAGTCACAACCAATATTTTGTATGCGCCATTCTATTTTTCCGGCACATAATTTCGTTACATACTTTCTGTGCGGAAAAAAAGATGGATTATTTAAGAAAACCCAGCATCATTTTTTCCTGCATACTTTGTAATAAATGCTCATCTCCGCATCTGAGAGCATCCTCGAATCTATCTTAAGTAATTCCACCCCAGCCCACCATTTCCTCTGGCCATAGATAATGCAGCAAACGCAGCGATAAGTCTTGCAGTTTTCTGCTTGCTTGTTCCCAATCTCGAATCCGGCGTTGTTTTGATCTGCTCCATCATTCCATGTAATTATCCGCAGCTTTCGTCCGTCACGGATAATGGAAAAAGGGCCACCACCATTTAATGGCGGCAATATGTGACCGCGCTTGCGAGACCTTCGACTAATCTCTTATTTTATGAAGGCGGCCATCTGTTTTGAAAAAGAGCTGTGTTCGAGGAACTACGTAATTTCCTAATGCTTTAATTTTTTAATTAAGACGTGCTTTGATTAAAAAGCGGATTGCTATCAATTTCTTTAATTACTATTTGCATATTACCAACTCAATGGATGATCGTTTTATTTTTTAAGCTACTTATGTGTGAGCTGTTTTCCATAAATTACTAATGATTAATCACCCTTATTCTATGCTTTTTTATCTTTAAATGATTCTTTCTTTGGAAAAATAATTTCTTGGAAATAAAATGGTACACAAATGTCTTCTCGTAGTACTGAAACTGCGTTTTATTTAATGAACTCATGCAGTAAAGTTTTAGTTTTATTTTTATAATATTTGCAGTTGTTCTTTCATTGTCCGATCTATTTATTTTTCACGTGAAAATACCCCTTTTTTATTCCTCAATAATAACATTTTACTTTTTTAAAAAGTCATTTTTGTTCGTTCTTTATTGAATATTATATTAATGTTCTTTACGCAATCAATCAGTGTATTTATTTACTTTTTATTTTATTGTTCTAGAGCAGTTTTCTGATGCTTTTTCCTTATAATGCATAAATTTTCTTTGATTTTCAATGGATACTGACGTACTCATTCAACTACTCTTTCAAAAGAACACAGTTTGTTGCATGTATATATATATATTTTAATATTCTAGTGATTTATTTTCTTTTTCTTCATACTATTCGTAAGTGAGGCACAAAAAGAAAAAAAAATTTTTTTGCTTTCATATATATTTTCCACATCAAATCATAGTTTAGTATAAATTAACAAATCTAAAATGGCTTCCAGCAGATTTGCCATTAAAACTGAAAATACATTATATGAACTTGCTGGAGCTTCAATGGAAGAAAATAGACTAAGCAAAAAATATAGTTAGAACATTCTCGCAAAAATTTTACAAATCACGCTTTAGACCAATTTTTTTAAATGAATTTTAATAATTACCACTAAATAATCTAACTTTTTCTTAAATTTCCATTCGATTGTGATCTAGGTCAAAATTTGAATTTTTTCAATATAATCAAAAAATTGGTATTAGAATCTTTTTTTTTCTCAGAGACGTAATCAGTAAGTATTATATTTCATATATAAGAGCCAAAGAACAAAATCATTTGTATTCTAATATGTCCGAAAAATGCCAAAATTGAGAAAAAACGAAAAAAGGAAAACAAAAAACTGTTACGCTAATACAGTATTTTATTAAATCATTCTTCTGAAATTTCAACAATTTTACCTAAAGAGCGATAACTTTAACTTGCTCTTTTCGGTTTAGATAGCCAATTAGAGCACGTCCTAATTAATCCGAAACGTACTAAACCTGGCTTCACTCAATCCGTACAATCATTTAATTGTATATAATCTCTACTAATAATAAAGCTGAAGGTGGTTCTGTCCGTCTGTCTGTCTGTTACGCGCGTAGCGCCAAAACCGTTTGGTCGATTTTCATGCCACTTGGCACAAAATTAGTTTGTAGTATGTAGTTTTGCACCTCGAAGCGATTTTTCGAAAATTCCATTTCGTTCTTTTTCTATTCGAATTCTTAGCGGAAATTCGATAAAATAGGGAAGAAATATTTCATACACATTTTCAAGTCTTATGTCATTCGAAAGCTTGAAATTTTCTGCACAAAATGACATTTTTTCGAAGTTTCTACGATCATCAGGAGAGCTGTAACAATTGTTTTAAGAATCCCGGAATTCAAGGCTTACCTTCAGTAAAGCAAGCCAAACGATTCTAAATGCAATAGCTCGAGGATAAAATTTGTTTGAAAAGAGAGATGAAATGAATTATTTTATCAACGGAAATCAACTTCTTTTCATGTTGTTACCATGGTTACGTGTTCATACTTATTTTTGTTTCGTTCTTTTTCCAGCGTTGCCAGACGTAGTATTTTTGATACTACGGTTGTATTTTTTCGGCCCAAATAAGGAGCGTAGTATTTTTCTGGCAACCCTGTTTCCAATATACTTTAATGACTTAATTAAAAGATTTGGCGGTTTTTTTTTTTTTATTTGCATAGATTTCGCATTTTAGCAATATTGATTTTGGAAACGTTTAGAAACAGTAGTATTTTGTAGTATTTTTTAGAGGATGCGTAGTATTTTTCTGTTTCAATTCTCTGGCATCCCTGTCTTTTTCCCAATATCGTATCAATTGCGATATTGCATCGTTCTTTTTAAAGTGTTTCATTTCGGAAAATGTATTGTTTTGTTTTTTAAGCTAGGAAAGAAAACTTTCTTCTTCTTTTAAACTTTGGTAAGATTTCTGTTAGTTTCTGTGAGCAACAAAATTGTTCTTATTTTCTCTTTTGGCTTATTTTTGTGTATCTGCCCTTGGGGTTGCATTCGAATGTTCCAAGGGGGTGTTTTACCCCTTTTGTGGAGTAAATCAGTGTTCATTTCAATGCAGACAAAAGTGATATGAATTGGCACGACCACTTGGCGTTATATCGCCAAGCTTTTGGTCGCCAAGTATTTGCCGCCATTTTGGCGACATATCACCAAGTTGGAGAAAAAAATTGTTTTCTTTTTTTTATTTGGACTCAATTTGGCGCTATTGGCGATATTTTGCGAAAAATCCACTGAATGATGTTAAAATCGGCGATATTTAGGGGATTAATCATTGTAAAACATTTTTTTTTTGCATTGTTTCGTGGCAAACTAGGGATATAAATGTTTGAACTGTTATCTTGCTCACTCCAAGCACTATTTTAGCACTTAAGGCATCTACTAAGAAATTTACAAGTAAAAATAAGTAGCGTGGGGTCCATACCAGATTTTTATATCATACTTTGAAGGAATTATAGTTGAATTACAACTAAAATAGAGCATTTTTTCTGCGATATCAATTATTTTACAAATGAACTTTTAATTTTATACCACGGGCAAAGCCGTGCGGGTACCGCTAGTGTATAACTAAAAGGAGAGTTATACATTATATACAATATAATATCAATAATATATTTTAGTTGGCCGTATTTTGTACTTTTGCAATGCATTTTTGTTATTTTCTCTTATAAAGTTTTACATTTTATTCCCTTGAATAATACGTTCCCTTGAAAGATACATTTTTCTGTGTACAGTGGTTTGTTTATGTATTTTGGCCCAATTTATTGGTTATTTCATTTAATATGATGAGGAATGTGGGGCCCATTGAAATGGTAAAATATTTCAGTGTGCATCGCCACCTATCTAGTTACCTTAACTTAGTCTCTAAACGTGTAGCGGATTCCAGTCAAAAAATAAATTACTCTAAAGATCATCAAAAAAAAAAAAAAAAACGCAAGGCTCTTGCCAAACTTGATACGCACATTTTACTACTTCATAGTTTTTCAAAAATATTGTTTATTTTCATAAATGCTAAAGTTCTTGAAGTTATCATTTTAAAAGTATTAACTGAGAGCTACCGATGCCCAGTGCAATATTTATTTACTTCATTTTCGATGTATTTTTAATTTAAATTTCAAAGCTATTTGTCAAGTGCACGTGGTACAAAGTGGATTGGACCAAAGTTCATTTCGTTTGCTTATTCATCATTTCATAAGTTACTTATGTATTTCTTCATTTATTGATTCATTTACATTCTTTTATTTATTAATTCATTTATTTATTTGTTCATTCACAGAAAGTTATTTTCATTTTCAATTTCCCCATTTGATTATCTCCATTAATTTTTCTCAAAAAAG
>JAXGGA010008877.1:0-54407 GCA_038373865.1 Uloborus plumipes
TACAAAAGTCCCGATTAGATTAAAGTCGACATTTTGCGCAGTACGAAAAATAAATCAATCGCCAAAAGAGCTCTCCGCTACAGGAAAAGCAAAAGCAAGAATTTTATTTGTTTATGTTCAAGAAAACAATGGCAACACCTTTTTCTCATTAATAATTTATTTCATCCTATTTGATTTCCTTCACGGCTCGTGCAGACGATTTTTATAAATCCAATTTAAAATGGATATTTCCAAATTTTCAAATCCCCGTATCTTTCTTCAGGGGGGAGATATCGATTAGTGGTTTTGAAAACTTTCGGAAGGAAACATTCCCAACAGGTATTTTTCACGTTCTTTCGAATGAGACCAAGATCGAGAAAATCCGATAAGTATCTCGCTATATAGAGCCATTTTGAAGTAGAATGAGCCATTTCGAAGTTCTTTATTCGAAATTTGAACGGATCGGCACTTTTTTCCCGCTCAAAAAACCACCCTATGATCCTTCCCAAGTGCCCAAGTATCTCCCTGCCAAATTTCGTCCAGATCCGACGTAAACTGTGGATTTGTATAAGGTACACACACACACACACACACACATATTGTCTTTGTTTTATTTATACGGATTAAAATAAAATATTTTTGGAAAAAAAAAATAGAACCGACTTCAGTTGGAAATTGCTCTAAAAAGTAAAAAATAATTTTTTTTCTTTGAACGCCATCGAAACTAATTTTAAACGTAAGTTTTGAAGTCGGCGCAAAAACGATAGGTAAAATGATATTTCACCATATTTTGCCAACATTTTTCAGAGAAACCGTTGAAAATTAAAAGCAGAATATTTGTACCATTACACGAATGTGTGGCAATCAATGAAATGTATGCAAATGCAAGAGCATTTGCATACATTTCATTGATTAGATTTGATTCAAGAACCTGGATCCATTAAAATTTATATCTATAGTTGAATTGTTAGTTGCGTATGATTCTATACATTGTTTTTGCGCCGACTTCAAAACTTATGTTTAAAAGTAGTTTCGATGGCGTTCAAAGAAAAAAATCATTTTTTACTTTTTAGAGCAATTTCCAACTGAAGTCGGTTCTATTTTTTTTTCCAAAAATATTTTATTTCATTCATTTTAGTGTATGCACTTAAAATAATCAAAATATAGTTAAAAACTAAAAATTACGCTTTTAACTAAAGTTCAAAATAAAGTTTAAATTTAGTTGAATTTCATGTTTGATTTAGTTAAGCCTTCATTCAAAATTATCATTATCATTATTATTACTGTTTCATATCAACCACGTTTTGTAACAATGGATTTCATATTTAATCATTTAGGACAAATCGCTTTAAATTTGACTACTTATTAATTGATATCTTCGTTAATTAAAATCGTGTAGTTACATAAATTAAAACTAATGAAGTCTGAAATATTATCAATCTATCGGTACTTGGTTCGACTTTCAGTTCATTGGCGTTCAGGAGAAAGAAGCAGGACATAGAAAAATACTCAGTTTTTAATTAGATATTTCAAAGCAATGTTATCAGCATTACATGAAGATAAAAGACCACAGAAATGAATTAATCCAGAGAAGCCTTACATTCAAAATTGTCATTATTACGATTACTGTGATCCCGATTTCTTTTTCGAACGATTTCTGCAGGTTCCCGTTATTGAACCCGAGCCACGAGAGGATGGGACCAATCGGAAACCAAACCCTTTCAAACAAACAAATAATTTTCGAAATCGGTCCAGGCGAGTAATCTTATAACATACAAAAAAAAAGAAAAAAAATTCTCCGACAAATTGTATAACCTCCTCTTATATTGAAGTCGGTAAAAAAAAGGAGTTGGGGGATGATAATTTATGGAAAAAAGGCTTTTTTATGCTGGTTAGGAGTAAACTTGTATAGCTGGTCAAAGTAGTCAAAATACTCATTTAACTTTACTAAAAATAGATAGAAAAGTATTTTTTTGTTATGCCTACGTAATTCAGCGGAAACCAGCGCCTCCTAAATACTAAATGCCTACTGCTTTCTGGTTTTTAGCACAGAGCAAAATTTCTTCCTTGGTTCAGGACGTACTGCCATGTATCGGAGTTCTTCGAGACCAGAGAAATTAACGATTGGTTGTTTTCTAAATTAAAATTTAAAAATCAACCAATCAAAAAATTTAATTCGAATATTGTTCGGATTTATCACCATAACAACGGCATCATCGGATTGCCGCAAGTTGGCGCTCAAAGTAGAACAACTGTATTGAGGCAAATGTATTAGGTATTCAGTATTTAGGAGGCGTTGGTTACACTCTATACTGTTAAAACTATAGGTTGCATGCGGCACATTTAAGGTTAAAAGTTGTAGCACCCATGACATCTCGTGAAGGGTTCAACTTGACTCCCTATGGTACCCTTGAAGGTGCCACATGGATACCTTATGTTACCCAAAGGGTGACCCATGGCAACCTAAAGGTGCCATAGAGAGCCTAATATCACCTTCAAGGGTGCCATAGGCTGGTAAGTTGTACCCTTCACGGGGTGCCGCGGGTGCTACAACTTTTCTCTTAAAAGTGCCATATGCAACCTGTAGTTTTAATAGTGTACCTCTCCTACAAGTTCTGAAGCACTTGACTGAGACACTCCGTGAACATGCACGCCAATTACATAAATATACACAGTTCATTCTCAAAATTTGCTTCTTCCCTTCTAATACTTTATCCAATGGAATTGCTTGATCCTTCATCCATCCCGCGCTTATCTTAACGGAGAGATACTAAATATTACGGAAAGATTGATAGGCTCAGTCAATAAGATTTATGCACTGTTAAAAATGTTCCTGAAATTTACGGGAAAAGTTACCACCGGGAATTTTTACCGGAAAATCCTATTTTACTGTACAATTTTGCGGCAGAAAAACTAAGAGCTAAGAGCATGAGAAGCAAACAGCAGGGATCGAACCAGGGACCCTAGGTTTGCGGACCGGTTTTGCTATCCACCATACCAAAATAAAAACAACTGGTGAGCGGAAATGGGGTGAGAAGTGTTTTGCATAGTGAATCATGTGCTGTGTCAACTGGAGCTGCAATCTTTTTTTTTTCTTGGTACAATTTACTGTAAAAGTTTAAGTATTGTAAACACCACATTTTGCAATAATGTTTACCATTTCAGTTCCTGAATTTTGGAACACCCAGTCAAATTGTTCGAAAAGCATAAATAATAGAAATTTGTTTAAGAAAAGACTTAAAAAGGTTAAATTGAGCCCTTTGGTTAATGGTTCAATTTGTTAGAATAACATATTTTCTAACCAGGGAACTGCACGACTGGTGCAAGAAAGAAAAAACTTCAAATAGGAACCAATAGAAAAAGTATCTTGAGCCATATTTTTGACGGTGAAGTTATTTGCCCTCGTCCTCTCATTATCGAGATAGAAGGTTTTAAAAGCTTACGAAATTATAAAAAAAATGCCGATTTTAGAGACTAGGCAAAATTTGGCAATTAGTGAAGATGGTGGATCTTTGGTCGGCTAGGATCGAGCCCGGGACCCTTCGGCCACGAATCTTACGCTTTACCGATCGGGCCACCACGGCCCTACATGTTATTACTAGCATGATGTTTTGACTAAAAACATCAGGTTAGCCCCTTCAGTCGAAATTATGAAATATTTAGCCAGAAATGTTTCTATTTGGTACACTAAATACTATGGCTAAGAGCATCTCACAAACAAAATTTTAAGCTTGTGAGTAAAAAATTAAAAGGGTTATGACGTGTCCAATTTTCCAGATACATATTTTGAAATTAATATTTCAGCAAATAAAAATATGAAACATCACACAAACTTTATTGTAAAATATTCTCCCAACAATAACAAAACATAATATAAGCATTTGAAATGATAAATAAAAGATTATATATGTTTTAAAAAATCGGAAAAAAGGTCGCCTTTGCGACAAAAATCTATTGTTGGCAAAACTACTCAAATCCCATCTTCCAATTCACATTTTGAAATGTTACCAATTCCAAAACTAGAAATTTTTGCATAGATGATAATATACAGAATGTCAAGAGTAAACTACAAAAAAAATCAAAAAAAAAAAAAAAAAAAAATCAAGTAATTTAATCAATTATTAAATGATTAGCAGATGTTCAAAGCTTACGTCCGGTATACCGGACACAGGGTCTGAAGGGGTTAGGGACAATATGTTAAACATGTCAAATGTAGTAGAATCTTCGAAGCAGTCATGTGATGCATTTCGACTTATAATAGAACAAGTCCTTTTATGCATTAAAAAAAATCTACAAAATATTTAGAATCATTTTAGCATCTCATCTTTATACAAAGTAATAACTTCTTTTAAATTTCAAAATACTTTGGGAGGGCATTGTGGGATGAAAACAATTTAACTAGAAAAATGACGAACGAAATATTTTTTAACATGACGAAACTTTTCAGCTCAAAAAAATTATCCAACAAAAGATTTAATATTACACGCTGGCTTGTCATACGCTTAAATAGTCTTGTTTTCATTAAGAAATTCCAACGTATCGAAGCAAAATGAATTTAATGAAAATTCATATTTCATAGTTTCATGCTGCTTTGAGTTTTGATTTTACTGAATATTTTTGTGCATAGTTTTGAACTGATAAAACTTTCGCTCGTTGTTGATAAAAAGAAAAAAAGTTTTGTTGAAGTTATTTTGAAATATTGGTTATTTTTTATTCACTCTTTTGTGGCGTTGAAAATATTAATATCTCATTATTTATGTGTAGTCTCCGATGTAAAAAATTATATTGCATCCCATCCTCTTTTTAGAGCAGCATCTTTGCATACTAATAAAGTAATCGGCAATGTTAGGCTATGACAACAGCAGAGAAAATTCAATTTAAACTCAACTTAGCATATATAAACGAAGCACCTGATCGAAGGCAATCAAAATAAAAAATATTTTTTGACCCATTAATGTCTAGCGTCCCTTCTTAGGGACGGTCCAAAAAAGGGTCTAAATTTCCCCAAAATGAACATTTCAACCAAATAATAGTGTTCAATGAGTGCCTTGGTATTGTTTCAATTGGTTATAAACAGATTGCAGCGCATAACCATTGTCAAGTGTGTTCTGTAGCAGTTTCAATATGATCTTTATTAAAAATTACATCGTTCACAATCTCAAGAAAAAGAGCTAAGTTTTCAAAATTATTCCCAGCTTCCCAGTTTATGTTAATTGCTGATTTTATTTCGTCTTATAAAATGTCTTTTTAAATATTATATCGTAGGAAGAAGAACAGTTTAGTAAAAAAAGTACGTACCCTCTGGGGTCTATCGTACCTTTTAAGGGACGATTTTTCTTTCCTTAATAAAAAATTATTTTTTACATAATATTTTTTAAATTATTTTTTCTGTCCATTCAGCACTGTTTGTAATCAGTGTACAAAATATCTTTGGAAAAAAATGTCAGGCATTAATGGGTTGATGAAAACTAAAATAGTAGTATCCAGTGTACCGTGTTCCCCATAAAAATTGCTTCAAGTGTACTACATCACACTGCAAAAAATGAACTGTTGTTTTTACAATATAACACTGGCAGCCGAGGTTCCAATTTAAAACTAAAATGCACAGTAATAAATTGTAAAACTAGCAATTTTACAGTTTCTTACTGTAAAGTTAGCAATTTTACAGTTTATTGCCGTAAAATTTAACTGTATTATGCTGTAAAAACAACATTATAATACTGGCAGCAGAGGTTCCAGTTTAAAGCTGTAAAATTATTGTAATTTTACAGCTTTAAACTGGAACAATTTTGTAGTTCATTACTGTAAAATTAGCAATTTTACAGTTTAGTACTGTAAAAGTAGAAATTTGAGTTTATTACTGTAAAATTAGCAATTTTAGTTTTCTTCCACAAAGTTAGCTGTATTATACGGCAAAAACAACGTTCATTTTTTACAGTGCAAAAAAGTGTTTCTTTTATCTGATGGACTTCTTTCTTTTATTATTTATATTTTTTTTGCAGTGTTATCTAGCTGTTGTCATTGCTTTTCACGCTACATTAACGACATTGAAAGCGATAGAAATATTTTTTCAGGATTTGAATATTTAATCCTTCTTCGTCTAAAAATATTCTAAGAAGATTACTTTGCATTGATGCTTTTTTAAAAATTATGCTCAAACCTTAGGGATCACCCAATTTTAAATATTTAATAAGATTTCTCTCGCCATGTGTACGCGGAGTCAGTTCCGTGATGTTAAATTTACTCGATAATCTTCAGTGCTGGAAAATTTTAGTTTCTGGACATGTAATACGTTTAAACATTTTCTCCTGCAAAATATTTCGTTCTAAAATTTAGCGCTGTGAAATATGCCTTTAAAGAACAAGATTTGAATGACTTTATTACACAGTGAAGTGTTATTTTGTGTCGAAAGCTTATTTTCATCATGTGGATAATTGTAATTTTACACCAAATTGTGTTGTATTTTCGCTAGAACACCATCACGTTTTGAATCTGGAGACGGCCATGTTTTTTTAACAAATATTTTGCTTCGCAATTGAAGGGGCAAGTGGATAAAGGTGATATGACAATTTTTTAATTTCTAGAAAAAGCTTTCAAAAAATATGTTATGTTATTTTTTTTAATGGATTTTTCTCAACGGGTAAAACGGTGTCATATTCTTAGATACCAACTATTTCTGTGACTAAGGGGACATGATACTGATGGACTTATCGAATTCATCCATGGTAAAAAGTAAGTTTCACAAATTGTCACAGATCACCTTTATCCAGTTGCCCCTTCAATTGTTAAAAAAAAGTTGTGTATGCTGAAGATTAAATTGTGTTCTAAGACGATTATTTTGATGTGAAATCTGGTAAACATGAAAATTACAAATTTTTAAACAATTGTCAGACCAGACCCATGAAAGTTAGTCGCCACGTAATTATACAGTGAACATTTTCATATGCTTTGAGAGTCAGCAGAGGATGAAATAATAGTAAAAAAAAACTAGTTAATTAATTAAAAATGTTTCATAATTCAGAACTCAACAATTCGCGCAAAAATCAAGAATTTATGCTATCTTTGGCGACCGGTTCGATGAGTAAAAGCTATCAAGCAGCAAATTCAACTCACTAATATTTTTCTCATGAAATAGACATTAATAATGCCGGTCACTCATTTTATCTGTTCGATCTAAAGTTGTGAAAAGCAAAAGAAAATATTGTTCTTGTGCATAAAATACGGTTTTCAGAAAAATCAATCATTAGCAGTTTAATCAAGGAAAAGTAAAACATAAAAAAATACTGCTCATCCATTAGCAGTAATGCAATAAAGGAGAGTTGATTATTCCAACGCAAAACAAAAGTAGATATTGGTGTTTTCCCTCACATAATTTCATATTTATTTACATTGATCATATAATCAATGAAATCCAATATATTCTACCATGTTAATTGAGAAAATATTGGGAAACATCTTTCAGTTTCTATTATGTTTTACTGAATTAGGTGTCAAAGCAACTAACAATTTCTTGTACGAATACAAGCGTAATATTGTTACAATGATTCAATTAATTTTGACATAGGAAAATACCTTATGTTTACAGCTACAATCAGGCCTGGAGTAATCGCCGATTACGTAATCGATTACATTTTTTTGTAATCGTAATCATAATCATAATTTGGATATTGGACACTAGTATTCCTGTAATCGTAATTTTAATCAAGCATTTCTTGTGTAATCGTAATTGTAATCTTTCTTTCAATAATCGTAATTTAGCCTTGTAGTCGTGTAATCTGACTTCTTCTTTTTTTCAAAATATTTTCCCATATAATTTAATCTTTTTGCTTTATATTTTAATGCTGATAATATTTTTAATCAATAAGTATATAAAAGAAGGAAAAGTTGTGTTTTTATAGATTTTTCACAAGCATTTTTTTTTCTTTTTTTGTACGAAAATTGTTAAATTTTACTTGAGAATTTTTTTAGAATTTCATTTGAGAATGTTATTTTTAAGAATTTTATAATTCTAATATTGATTACACGTAGATAGTTTATAAATTGCAAATTTATATTTTTTGTGATAATAAACTTTTACTGAAATAATTAAATTGTTAATTTAACAGAACATAGTAAAATTAAAATTTTACTATGTCCGAATTTCGAATATATAGAGTGATAAAGCCTTTAAGCATACAAATTGATAAAATTTAACAGATTTCAATATGAGTATTATTCAACAAAGATTACGATTATCAATGTATTATCAATTCAAGGCTCACCTATTTCATTTTAGCATGAAATAAGTTAAACATACCAGGCAACGCCGGGTAATAAGCTAGTTTTTTATAAATGGGAGAACGGGTGGAGCATTACAATTATTGATGTAAGAATTTGTGTGATAACAATACTCGACTGCACAGATAAGTATACCTACCCAAAATCGGAGATAAGAAATTTATTAAATTATTTTTATAGCATGTGTCTTATGCAACAATTCTAGGAAATACAAAAAAAAAAAAAAAAAAAAAAAAAAGCCTATCTATACACAAATATTTATTCTTCTCAAACAAAGGATTATACGGAGAAAAATTTATGTTTACATACATAATGGAATTAGGAAAAACTAGATTGTTATTTCAAGGAAAAACATCAAAGAATGAATCGTTTTAAAATTTTTGTTCGGAAAATAAAAATAAAGCGTAACTTTACGCTTAAAAATATTTAAAGAAATGTTCTGATGTAAATATTTAGTTTAACACAATATTACTCGATGTTAGGCAGTATTTGGTACATTATGATTGGAAGTTTGGCTGAGTGATTAATTGTCAATCTCACGTATGATATTAAGACAAGGTTTTTTTTTCACGGAGACTGTTTCGAGTTTGATTAATTTTCCGAAGATTAAGTAATAACTAGCTGCGTGCCCCGGCGTTGCACGGGCTTTAAAGTAGTGAGGAAAGTTCGCCAAGGCGGCTCGCCTTTAAAGTAGTAAGGAAAGTTTCAATAAACTACTCGTCGCCAAGGCCTTTAAATTAGCGAGGACAGTTTGAACATACTACTCCCCGCTAAAGCGGCTAGCTAAAAAGCTTTCCCTCATCAAGAGTTCAATCGAATTATTTGCACATGCTTCCTCAGAAATAAAAACCATGTCAAGAAGTACACACTTAACACTATCCCTAAATGACAAGTAAAATTCATCAACAATTATTTCCAAACCGCTTTCTTCCTGTAAAATTAATTGCAAAATTCTAAACGAAAAAGCTGTTTTAATACTTGGATCCGCAGCCAAAAAAAGTCCTGCTAAAAACATCTATTCGAATTTTATTTGACACATATTTTCAAAATGGCAACAGAAAAAAATATAAGTCAATAATTAGAATAAAAACAATTGTTAGAACTTTATTGTAACACGTATTCAAAATGGCAACGGAAAGGAATAAATGTTTTCGAATTTTAATAAGTTCAAAAATTTAAGTAACGTTTTAATTCAGAATGGCAACGGAAAGAAATAAGTCTTGAATTCTACATAGTTCAAACGTTTAATTAAAGTTTTAATTCAAAATGGCAACGGAAAGAAATAAAAGTCTTGGAATTTTAAATGGTTCAAAAATTTAATTAACGTTTTAATTAATATCTCAGCTAATTAAAGTCATAAAATTACACGGTTGGTCTTATTATCTTCCTTAGAAAATTTCGAATCAAATGGTATTTCCTTTGATTCTCTACTCTCCGCGGTTTTTGAGGAGTTCAAGCTTCAGACGGACAGACAGATGCGGGCAGATTTTAATAGTAGTAACTAGCTGTGTGGCCCGGCGTTGCACGGGCTTTAATGTAGTGAAGGTAGTTTGAGAAAACTACTCGCTGCCAAGGCGGCTCACCTTTACAGCAGTAAGGAAAGTTTAAACAACCTACTCGCCGCCAAGGCGGCTCGCCTTTAAAGTAGCGAGGAAAGATTAATCAGCCTACTCGCCGTCAAGGCGGCTCGCCTTTACAGTAGCGAGGAAAGTTTCGACAAACTACTCCCCGCTAAGGTGGCTGGCTAAAAAGCTTTCCTGGATCAAAAAGTCAATCGAATTATTTGCACATGCTTCCTCAGAAATAAAGACGTTGTCTAGTAGTGCATACTTAGCACTCTTCCTAAATAAAAAGAAAAATAAAAAAAAAGTTCCCTCTAAAAACAGCAATCGCAATTTTATTTAAAAACACATTTTCAAAATGGTACCAGAGAAAAAATATGTCATTAATAATGTCATAATAAAAACAATTGTTAGAACTTTGTTATAACACGTATTCAAAATGACAATGGAAAAAATAACACTCTTTCATTTTAAAAAGTTCAATTTAATTAACGTTTTAATTTAAAACCGCAACGGAGAGAAATAAATATCTTGGAATTTTAAATAGTTCAATAATTTAATTAACGTTTTAATTCAAAATGGCAACGGTAAGAAATAAAAGTCTTGGAATTTTAAATAGTTCAATAATTTAATTAACGCTTTAATTTAAAATGGCAACGGAAAGAAATAAAAGTCTTCTTGGAATTTTAAATAGTTCAATAATTTAATTAACGTTTTAATTCAAAATGGCAACGGTAAGAAATAAAAGTCTTGGAATTTTATATAGTTCAACCATTTAATTAACGCTTTAATTTAAAATGGCTACGGAAAGAAATAAAAGTTTTGGAATTTTAAATAGTTCAATAATTTAATTAACGTTTTAATTCAAAATGGCAACGGTAAGAAATAAAAGTCTTGGAATTTTAAATAGTTCAACCATTTAATTAACGCTTTAATTTAAAATAGCTACGGAAAGAAATAAAAGTCTTGGCATTTTAAATAGTTCAATAATTTAATTAACGCTTTTATTTAAAATGGCAACGGAAAGAAATAAATGTCTTGGAATTATTAAAGTGCAAAGAATTTAATTAACGTTTTAATGAATATCTCAGCTAATTAACGTCGTGCAACTACGCGGCTGGTCTTATTGTCGTCCTTAGAAAATTTCGAATTGAATGGTATTAGGCTTGATTCTTTACGCTCAGCGGTTTTTGAGGAGTTCAAGCTTCAGACGGACGGACAGACAGACAGATAGACAGACAGACGCGGACAGATTTTAATAGTAGTAATTAGAACTGATAATAATAATTTGTCTGATATAACATTATTTTTAGCTTTATTGAACAAAACTCTAAATAAATAACGTCAGAACTCACAACTTAAATTTATAAGAGAGTTATATGTGTAGAAAAATTTAATACCTATCAATAGCTGTTTAAAGCTGTTGTTGGTTAGTGGATAGTTGGTTTAATTTCTCATTTAATGTTTCAAATCAACTATTACCTAAAAATAATAATTATCGTTTACGTTGCTGCAGTTTTTCTACTATATTGCATTAAAAAATGGTTAAAATACTTGAAATTATTTTTGCATCTATGCATACCAACAGAGTGCTTTAGTTGTAAAACGCTCTTGTGCCCTCAGTTGCAAAAAACGACAACGTCTACGTCTGTCGTATGATTATGCGGTATGCAAAAGATCCTTCGAGTGATCTCGTTCGGCTTGGAGTTCTGTTGGCAAAATTGAATTCCTTGTGCAGTTTCACATCAAACAAAGTCCAGGTGCCTCCATCTGGTGGAGAAACTGGTCATCACAATTCTCGTGGTAATGGCATCCGCCGATAGTGGTGCTGAATGAAAGAATACATGGTATATGGGGGTTCTCAATAGGTCTGCAAAAGGACCCTGCCTCCGATACAGCGCCATTAAAAAGATGATCTTCATTTATTTCCTCTTTAGGTTGGACATACCTAGTGGTAAATATAGTGACCATTTGGACTTCCCTTTGAGTCTATAAAGGCCACTGTGTATAAAGGTTTTTATTTTGTTTTTAATTTTAGCCAAGAAAATAAATTCAAAAACTTTTTTTTTTCAGTGAAACTTAGGTTTATCTGCTTTTCAGTACATTTTATGTGGGGCTTTTAACTTTTATTCTTGGCCAAGGAAAAAATAAATAAGTTATGATCTCGCTTAAAGTACACTGTTAAAAAATAAATGTTGTTTTTACAGTATGATTCAGCTAATTTTACAGTAAAAAACTTAAAATTGATAAATTTACAGTAAAAAACTGCATTACAGTAAAATTGTTAATTTTACATTACTAACCGTAAAAATTACTCATTTTACAGTCGTAACCTGTAAATACAGTATCAACTTATACAGTAGTACAGCTGATTTTACAGTTTATTACTGTGCATTTTGCAGTTTTAAACTGGAACCTCTGCTGCCAGTATCATACTGTTGTTTTTACAGTATAATACAGCTGAATTTTACTGCAATAAATTGCAAAATTGCCAAATTTACAGTAAGAAATTGTAAAATTGTTAGTGCTGCAGTTTATTTCTGTGTATTTTACAGTTTTAAATTGGAACCTTGGCTCCCAGTATTGTACTGTAGAAACAACAGTTCATTTTTTGCAGCGTAGTCATTTGGACAAACCCTATCCTAAATATTAATATAGCTTAATAATTCAAAGCACTCTAAGTTATAAGTTATTTTAAAAGAACAGAAAAAAAGCAAACTGAACAGTAAAACTTTAATTAACGTAATATTTCAAGATAATTAGTCGTTTCCTTGAACCGATGCTAACTGGGGAGGGAGGCCAATCCCCGCAATATTTCTTCTCTAATTTAAAAAATAATGCAAATTTATTGTAAATTCGTAAAAAAAAAACTACCCTGTTTTTATTAAAAAACAACCTAAATAAATAAATAAAGGAACTCATAGATAGAAATAAATATATAAAGGAAGAAAGAAATATTTATTTTTAAATTAAAGCTGCCTAAAAAATATTAACTGACTTTTTTGGTCAAACAAAATGTCGTCAAATACTAGTTACCATGCAAAAATGAGTGTTTCTCAAATGAATTTTATCCCACTGCATCATTGTTCTACATTTTTTTTGCTAGTACTAAATTTTCATAAAACTTAACATGAGTTAATATACAAAATTAAACAATACTTCTTAATAAAACTATGTATGTTTTTCTATTTTAATTAATAAAATATGCTTTAAAAATCCTTTAGTCAATTATCTCAGTGATTTTTGGCTTAGTTCATTTGCATACAATATAGTCATACTATCAATGAAAAAAGAATTATAATAATAATAATATTTGTTATTAATACTTTAAAAAATGTTATGACGTGTCTTTTTTGATATGCCTTACGATTTTTTTTTCAAATTCAATAGCAACTTCGGTCCTGTCTTTTATTTTAAAACAAATCAAATTTGTTGTTTGATAATGTTATGATTAAATATAATTATGTTTTTTTGAAAAGAGATAATTCATTCGGTGAAGATTTTGTTTCAAATTCTCGTCTCTTAAGAGCAGAAAAAATTAAATTAGAGTAGCGTATTATACACATTTCGAGAACTTGTGACAAAAATATTCTTCTTTTACTCGTGTAAATTAGCATTTCGTTGTAGCTTGTAAATGTTTAATTTCTGTAAATAGAATTTTCTAAAAAAACCTTCCAAATTACAAAGTCCTCGCATGTTTTCTCTTAATTAAGTTTTTAATATTTTATCGAATCTCAGATGCAAGAGGATTTAGGTGATATAATTTAAAGTTGAAATTCTAAGAAGATCTCCTTGAAATTTTAATGAACTAGCTCGTCTGAAAGGAAGGAATTGCAATATTTTCAGCGAAGCTTCATTTTGCTTGATGCTTATATGGACCTTAATACGTGTATTTTTGCTTTAAAATTTAGTTTTGAAACAAAGCTGCTATTTGTATGCTAGCAACATAGTTTTCATAAATATTTTTGGCAGATATATGTTATTCATTATAGTATGCAAGATACTTAATAGTCCAGATAAATTTGATTCTGAAGTAAACTAGATTGTCAGATAAGTTTGATTCATACCGTGTTGATTGCTGCAGAGCTAGTTATCTTAGAATATTTTTAGCTCTGGAGTAATTTAACATAAAAAAGAAAAGGAGAGAAACAAAGAAAAATAAAAGGAAGAAAAGAATGAAAGGAAGTAAAAAAGAAAAAAGAAAAAAAAATGAAGAAAAAGAAAAGCAAAAAAGGAATGAAAGGAAGTAAGAAAGAAAAAAGGAAAACTGAAATAAAATAAATGAAAGGGAAAACTAGACTAAGGAAAAATAAAAATAAAAACAGATAATGAAAAAGTAAAAAAGAAAAGGAGAAAAAAGGGTGAAATAAAAGGAAAAAAAATACTAATCCACTACCCTGTGAGAGGTCCAACATGTTAAAAAAGCCTTCCTAAATTGTTTATATACAAACCATTTATACTCTATAATGCACTAATAAATGGGGAATAAATTAAATATATAATTAGTTGATAAACTGATTAAGATTGATGAACAAAATTTAATTGGACATCACAGGACTTATAGTATTGTCGCAAGGACGACCCTTCTCTATATGTAAACAGCCTGGTGCGTATCAAACAAACCCATTTTCTATCTATGAAAACAACATAAGAAATTAAAACTATTTTTAAACATTGTCTCAAATTCGAATTAATGTTTGTTTTGAGGAATGAGATAAGTGCGCCAAATGCCAGATTAATTGCCAATTTCTCGCTCCTTTACGATTCAATTGCCTCTAATTTTTGTTCATTCATCAAATGACTCTTAAAAAATAAGTACTCGGGGTTCATAGGATGAGGCCACTGAAAAATAACTGGAATTTTTGGAAAAAAGTCTCAAAAAAAAAAAAAAAAAAAATCGTTCTTGATGATTTTAGGGGTTAGAAGAATACCCCCACGAGTCACCCAACTTGCTCCAAAAAATGTTCATGCTTTCGAATTTTTCACCTATCTCGCCGCCCAGAGGAATTTTAACGGTTAATAATATATTGCTCCCTCCCCTCCAAATAAAAATTACTGACTATATGAAATTGTCGAAAACTGAAAAGGGGTAAGGTTATAAAGGGATGAGGGGCGATGGGTGGAAACTGTGGGTATATTTGGATTTAGTAAGTCTTTTTGCATAAGAATCAGCAAGAATGGTGTCAGAGATATTTTGAAAGTCTTTTTTCAGCTTAATAACCCATTATTTAAGGGCAAATTATCTCACTCCTTTAAAAATATTTACTGCTGAGAAAAAAGAAAAATAATTACGCGTTCAATATTTTGAAGGATTCCATAGATGTGCAAAACTTTGTTCCAATCGGTGGTTGAAAATTGGGAGGGTCCCTTATTAGATACGACTAACGCAACGAAGACATAGCTGTGACAAAAAAGGCCAGTGTGAAAACTATTGCCTGCTCTTAAAACATGCTTCTTTGCTTCATTTTTTCCTGTGTAAGGGCCATGCTCCACATCAGCGTAAAACGCGACCGAAACTGAAGGCAGAAACCGAAAATCCGGGTACTTTCCATAGGAAGACCATTGAATCCATTTTACGCTTCTGCGTATTTTTTCTGCTTTACGTCGATGTGGAGCATGGCCCTAACTCGTTATTTTCTCTATTGAATCAAAATATTTTCGTAAACAATAAAATCTATTGTGTCTGTTCGAGTGACCTCATTTACGTGTTTAACGAATCCCTTTAGTAGTCTTTCCCAGGCAGCATCATTAATAGGCACATTTCAGAACTATTTTTTTCCTCCACTAAACTAATTCTCACGGCCTCACAACTTGTTGGTTGAAATGTCAAGTCACTCTGATCAGTGGTTTTTAAATTAGATCATTCTAATGTTGTAACTCCAGTTATAATCATCCCATATTTCATAATTTCATGCGTCACAAAGTAGATCTTTTTCACATTTATTACTTTACTAGCTGTACCCGCCCGGCGTTGCCCGTGCATTTAGAAAATGCAGATAAGTGAATAGCGCAGGAATAGTAGTGTGTATAGCAACAAATCACAATAGTCGCAATTTCTAGTGTAGACAAAAAATAGCTTACTTATTGTAAGTATGTATGTATGGTAGAATGTGTATATTGTATGTATGTAAGAATGTTGTATATGCGTGAAAAAAGCATGGAGCGCTGTGAACGATGAGGGAATATAAAAATAACAAAAGGCAAACATTATTTTTAAGTTATTATAATTTATTCCTTAAAATTATATATCATTAAACAATTACGACAGTAACACTATTAAACAATATCAATCTCTTAATGCTATAGCGTGAACAATATTTTTTGTTAGTCCATCTTTAGCTAACACAAACAAACTGGATGGTTTACCCACTCGAGAGCATGCCACGTACAATTGTCCGTGTGAAAAACATGGTGTTCTCAAATCTAAGCCACAAACAGACATCGTTTGACCTTGGGATTTGTTGATAGTCATTGCAAATGCCAATCTAATCGGAAACTGAATACGTTTGAATTGAATTGGCACATCTGTAGGTATAATAGGAATCCGTGGTATGAGTATATTTTCACTTCTGAGCTTGCCTTTTAAAATCCTGGCTTCGATCACGTTTTTCATTAATTTTTGAATGACTAATCGCGTACCGTTGCACAGCCGGGGCGGGTTCAAATTACGAAGCAAGATAATTGGAGATCCAACCTTTATTTTTTAAAAAATTGTGTCACTTTAATGGTCGTTCATCAAATTTAAACTATTCCCTCCCATTTTCAACAATTCTATGATTGTTTTTATTCCTAAAGATGGCAAAGATCTTTCTGATGCAACTAACTATAGGCCAATTTCTCTGATTAATTGCTTTGGGAAAATATTGGAAAAGATTATCGTACAGAATATTTATAGTGGTATCTTAAACAATCCAAGATTCTCCACGAAACAATACGGATTTGTGAAAGGGAAATCCACTACAGACGCACTGCAGCGCATCAAGGACAAAATTACTGAACTCAGAGCCGACGGTAATTATGTTGCCTTTATCACCTTTGATATCACTGGTGCATTTAACTCCATTGAATACCACACTCTGTTTGAAGAATTTCTAAAATATGACATTGATCCAACCTTTACTTCTCTTATTTTTCAATCTATTACTAATAGGAATTTTAAAGTATGGACACCAGGACACACTGCTTCTTATACCCTTCTGAAAGGATGTCCCCAAGGATCCTGTCTTAGCCCATTATTATGGAACATTTTAACGAACATTCTCCTGAACTACCAGTTTCCTCACAATGTTTATGTCCAGGCATACGCAGATGACATTGCGTTCCTCATCTCTGGAAGCACCAGAAAATGTCTCGAAGACACTGCGAAATTTTCCTTCAACCTTTTCAATACTTGGATTTCTAAACTTAATCTCTCAATAGCACACTCCAAGACCTCAGCCCTTCTTTTCGGCAAACAAACCAACTCTTACCACATTAAATATAACCATTCCATCAGACTTAAAAGGGCTCCCACAATCAAGATTGGCGAACACTCTATTCGATTCAAAGACTCTCTCAAATACCTGGGCGTTGTTTTTGATTATAATCTCAACTTCATCCAGCATCTCTATCACCTGCGGACTAAGATCCATTCCGCACTGCAAAAGTTCTGTCGAATTTCGAATCTTCAAGGATACCTTTCTTCAAGCATCTTAAAACTTTTATACCAAAATGTCATCTTAAAGATAATTGACTATGCAAGTGGTATCTGGTTTGACAACATTCCTAAATCTTCCTACAAGCTACTATCTTCAATGCAAAGGCCCTTTCTCCTTAAAATTTCTAAGTGCTTCCGAACTGTCTCAACAGACGTGCTTAATATTCTTACCGGTATACCTCCTCTCCATATCCAATTGAAGTACTCTGCTATCGCTTACAAAACTAAAAAACTCCGCATTAACTCAGAGATCAACGACCACATCCTTCAAGCCGAAGATTACGAATTTACTTCTAGGTACCAACATAGCTATAACACCAATTTTCACCAATTCATCCTGCCTCTCACTATCACAGAATCAAATGATGATCGTACTATCAATATTTATACAGACGGCTCTAAAACCGATGCCGGTACAGCGTGTGCTTTCGTCGCCTTAAAGGAAACGGACGTTTTATTTTCTAACTCCAAGACTCTTCGCCCCAACAACTCAGTTTTTCAGGCCGAAATCCAAGCTATCCATCTTGCTATTGATTGGATCCAAGTTATATACGTTGAAAATAATTTAGCTAACCATAAATTCCACATCAGGTCTGATAGCTTATCTGCGATCAAAGCCCTCCTCAACCATGAACCCATTTCCCCTTCAATTTTCCAACTCCAATCTAAGCTTATTAATCTCCGCCACATAGTCACCATTTCATGGATAAAGGGCCACTCCAATAATACAGGAAATGATTTTGCAGATCAACTTGCCAAGGAAGCAACAAAATCTACCGTCAATCTCATAATTTCGTTCCCAATTGGCCAACTCAGAAAAGACTTAAATGCTTTTCTACTCCAAGACTGGCAATCTTACTGGGACCTTTCAACCAAAGGTCGCTGGACCCATGACATTTTCAAGACGGTATCCTTCTCCAGACTCCATAGTTCTTCCATAAACCAATTAATCACCAACCATGGTCTCACTCATTCCTACTTCTACAAACGAACTCTCCTCAGCTCTCCCAACTGCATTTGTGGTGAATTTGGGAACTTTGAACACTTCTTCTTCCACTGCAGGTTCACGTCGGCGTTTCATCTAGTGCTTTCTACCAATCTAAGAGCACAATGGAAAAGTTTTCTTTTAGTCGACAAGAAGGCCTACAAAAACGCATTATCCCTAATTGAATTTCTTTTCAAAAACAAGCACCTTTTTTTTCCAGATTTACCATAGGGCCTGGACTTCCTTACTACCTTGTTCCCATCGTTTATTCCCTTGTTTGTTTTCATTTTTATTCTATGTTAATTTATATATCCAAGACTATTCAAAATTACGATTCAAAGCCCCCAAAAATGGCGCAAACGTCCATAAGAAAATTCTACAGCATCGAAGGACCCCATTGCCAATTTTAACAAAGATCCGACCAAAACTGTCATTTTGTACTATAATAAAATATGGGGTAGATCCCCATGAGGGGATGTACCTGCATAAGGACATTACAATCATTAAAATCATTCAAAAAAAAAAAAAAAAAAAAAAAAAAACCATGCAGCTGTTCGAAAAAATCCTTGCGGGCCTGGATTCGATCTCATTCCATCAGGAACTTCAACCTGACGCGCAGAACCACTTGACCATCGGGTCGCTCGTTGAAGTAAGGATTTACGATAACACATATTGTATTGGCGAGCAGCGACCTCGAGAAGAAGTTTTATAAATAATTTTTTTAAATTTTTCTAATTCAAAAATCGAAAATCGGGCTTCGAGGTCTGGTGGCCAGCCCCTTTGTGCTTCCGTGTAAAAAATTCCAGGTCCCTGCGTGCGATAGATTTGGCTGGAGAGCTCGGTCAAATGGACAGACAGGCAGACAGACAGACAGACACATTACACTTGCTTTTATTATTATAGATTTGCTGATCAAAGATAAAGTGCGGGTGTTCTGAAAAGTTACTCATGCATAAAACCCAGTATACGAATAACGAGTATTCTTCAACTCATCAACGGTTTTTTAAAAAATGATTACTTGCTTCAAAGATTCAAAAAAGTAATTTTAACTTTTATTTCAACATTTTCTTAACTTTTCTACCGTGCTGATCACTTAAATCTAGTCTTCTTCGCTCCAACACTTGAAAATAAAAGCAATGCGAAATTTTTGAAGTTTATTATTTTGTTTTTTATTAACTTAGAAAAATATCGAAATAATTTAGTATTTTAGCTGGAGGGAATTAGAGGAAAGATATTTTCTTGTTCAGTGTTCCATATGAATGATGAAATGGAAGCCACTTAAAACTTTCAAAAGAGTTTTCATCCACTAAATGTTATTTTGAATCATGATTTAAATGTCTGTGGTGCAGCTGTATGTTCCTGTTTTACGTATTCATGAAGTTACGAGATTCTATTTATTCGAATTTATAACTTAAATATTATTTTTCTATTTTTTTTTGAGACACTATTGAAGAATAAATACATTTTTACGTAAAGAGACATAGAAATATTTTCTTTGCACCTGTCTCCCCCCCCCACCCCAATTATTTCATTTATTGAAGCAATAGAATGAAGTTCAGGAGCAAAGAAATTGTTCATGCGGTTGTCTTCAAATTCTATTAAACTGGACACTTATGTGCAAACGACGGCGGGTCGTACATGACTAAGAGAACATTTTGGAAAGCGCATTTAATTCTAATGAAGTTATTAAGTTAACTTTGAGCCACATGGGTAGACTTTTCGCCACTCAAAAATAAATAAATAAAGAAATAAATGAAAAATAAATACATAAACAAATAAATGAAAAATAAATAAATAAATAAATAAAGATAATGAAAAACTGTTGAAGGCTAAGTGTTGTAATGCTCTACTGTTTGCTGTTTTGGTAACAATATCAGTTTTCTACATTTAGTTAAAAATATGTTTGTGAAATTGTAAACAGCTAAATCTTTAATCCAATAGTTCTGAAGTTAGTTAGGAAGCTACACTTGACGGCTGAGTTGAAGTTGTTACACTCTACCGTTCTATACCGTAATAGATTGTGCGATTTGATAAATTGTAAATATCCTGTGAGACTATGAAATAAAAATGAGATGTGAAGCAACAAATGTGTGCCTGTCGTTGAGTAATCAAAACGAATACAGAAGACTGGGGTGAATTTCCTTCTCCTTTAGCCTCCTGGTTAAACTGTGGAAGTAGAGCTCCAGATTAGATAGAGACGGGTGGTGCTGTCATCTCTCGAAGACAGTTAGCATCCTGTTTAGAGGTTCAATCTTTCGAGTTGATGGGTCTCTCTTTCCACAAGGTAGTGAAATCCATAAACCTTCAACAATAGCAACATATCTTGCTTCTGAACCTTCTTGTGCTTGAATTTTGTGCAACTCTTAAAGTTGCACTTTTATTGGAATCTAGCAATCGGATTTTTTTTTTTTGATTCTGGTTTCTTCCTTCGAAATTTCCTCATCAATGGATCCAAATGGTTTTTCCCCCGTATGCGCTCTCTTTACACCCTTTTTCTTCTCTATTCCTTGTCTACTGATTGGTGGTTTTGTTCTTTTTCTCATGTTCCTAAGGTGAAAGTCTGCTCATTTTCAGTTTTTTATCATAATTTGCTTATCTTCAGTTTTTTTCTACACTATTAAAAAATGTGTAACTACGCTCCGTAAATTCTGGCTGCGTTAGTGGAGCTCATCATATGCTTTTACACTAGTTCAGAGGCTTCTCGGTATAGTAGTATTTATTTGTAGTCAGGGCCGACGAGAGATCCTGTCAGCCTAATCAGAAACTAGGCCCTTTGGAGGGACTGGCTTGGAATTATTGGAGTATAAATTTTATAAGTTTTATGGGGGTGAGGGGACCCGGTGATATACTAGGGGCCTGGTGATGACTAGAGGCCCGCCTCTGCTCTTGGCGGCTCTGTTTGTAATAGTTTTAGTTGTTATTTGTAGCATTTGTTTTGACAAATTGTGCTACAAAACTTTTGATTTTCCTTTTTTTCATGCTTTAACTCAATGCATACGTTTATTTCTATTCGTCTACTTAATTCTATATGATGTGGAGATCGCTTAGAGCAGCGTTTCTTAATTTCGTTGATAAGTGAAACTCTTTATAATGTCTACTTTTCTTCACGGAACCCCTTTGTTTTCTTCGGCAGTATAGTGTGAAGACAATAATTAAAGCAGAAACTACTTTAAATAATACTTAATGCAGTAAGTAACCACCCCTAAGCCAGGACTAAGGCAGAAACATGCAATGCACCACCAGCTCGTTTATTCCACCAATGGACTGCAGTTTCGTGCAATTGTGCACTCATCAGCATGGAGTAGGAACTAAACGAGCTGGAGGCAAAAATCGTCTTACAGAGCAAAGAGAGTCAACAAAAACTGGTAGCTAATGTGAAATTAGAACACCAGCGAGCGACCGCACTTGGTACGGTACAACTCAAAATTTTGAGGCAAAGCTTATAATACAATAGCTTATAATACAAAGCTTATGAGCAAATACTTATTGCCTTCAAAATGAGCACAAAATTTCTCAAAATATCTTTAGGTATTTTTTTCTCAAAACATTTTAAAGTTTCAATTTTAAATGGCTTATGGAAGAACATTGAATTCTCATGTCATATGTTGCGGAATTTATTTTTGCTGTTCCCCGTTATTCACATAAGTTGGAAATGGTAAAATAGTATTCCGACATTCGCATCTATCTTTCGAAAAGAGAAAGAATATTTATCTTTGAAACTCTGTCAGAATTTTAACAGTGCCATTAAACTAAATTTTGAAAAAGATAAATCAGATGTGGTTTCAATAACGTTCCATACTCTTACATTGGCACAGTCGAAGATCTTACAGGAACAGTAGGGGAGACTGGGTACGGTTGTGACAATTTTCATTTGCTCCCCCATAGATCCCTTAGCAATGCCTGTGAGCTGGTTTAAAGTTGTTTTTATGTTAAAGTGTTTATTTGCCTGCTTATAAACACTAAAATTTTCTCCCGAAGTACAATAGTTAACTCACAGGACCAAATAAAACAAAAAGGGAAAAAATGTCACAACCGACCCCACCCCTGGGGCAGTTAAGTTCAAAAACACAGAAAAACAGTCTAGATCACTTTTAATTTCAAGTAATATCAAACGTAATTCAACATAACCTTCATCTGGGAAAGTTTAACATTTAACAATGTGTCTCGTTCAGTTGAAATAGCCTTATACCAAGTCTTACAAAAATATCAGGTTTTTGGAATTTCGTAACGTCTGTTTTGGCAACATTATGCACATCCTGTGGGTCATAACCGTGTCTGTTTATAACAATTCTCAAGTATCAAAGAAAGATTCACATTTATTTGTTTTATTGAAGCTTGTTACTCTTGAAAGGCTAGTTGCATGAGTTACAAGAACAGACGTGAAATATTTCTAGTCGTAAATGAACGGAACCATTTCTCAGTAGCCATTTTACTCTCATATATGCTTTCAGCGTATATGTAAGCTCAAAAGCACTTTATTATGAGCAATATAACCTATGCACACGTTGTTTTCATTGTGACAGCGCCAGCCGGCTCCATCGCGTTTACGAATGAATGTTTCGTAGCAAAGACTTACGATTAACGTTGCATTTCCAAAGCTGTCCGAAAGAAAAAAAAGTTTCACTTCTTTATAAGCTTCTTTATATTTCATTAGGTCACACTGCCCTATTTCTGTCTTCTCCAAGCGTATTATGGGCATTAAATATGATAAAAACATGTTTTACTCGTGTCACAACCGTCCCCACGCAATTTGTCACAACCGACCCCAACCCACTACTTTTGAAAACAGCAATCGCCATGGCAATACAAAATAGCCTACATAAAAAGTAATCACTGCTATTTCACTATTAAGGTTCACTACTAACGGGGAGAAAACTTTCATTTCTCTATCTGTACCCATTCAACAGGAATTACTAAAAGACATCGAACAAAGAAACTTACTTTTAACTGTTAAAAAGTAACCAACCCCTCTGCTAGTGTTAATGTCGCTCGATGGCTACCGCAATGCTTTGACACACATTCAGACAAACATGCTGATACTCTCTCTCTTTGCTTCAACCAGGTATTAATTATGGTTTAGCTAATATGACGACTGTCACAACCGCCCCGCGTCACAACCGTCCCCAGTCTCCCCTAAATGGGTTTTTAATTCCCAATTTGTTTTGATATTTTCTCGGCTGCAGAAAATATTCACTAAAATACTCATTCAGACCTCATTTATATCGATTTTTTGGATGACAAATTCGAACTGCATGAAGAATGCAGGTTTCGTGGAACCCATGCGTAATTGCCGTGGAACTCTAGAGTTCTAGGGAACACAATTAAGAAACGTTGGTTTAGAAACTATAGAGTGCTGTATACATCTAAACATTAGTTAACTTTGTGTGAGTGAAATATTTTTCTTTCTTTTTATCGCGAAAAAAAAACTAAGCGCCCTGCTCCACATCAGCGTAAAACGCGACCGAAACCGAAGGCAGAAACCGAAAATTCGGGTACTTTCCATAGGAACACTATGTAATTCATTTTACGTTTCTGCTTTACGTCAATGTGGAGCAGGCCTTTGTTTTCAGTTTACTTTTACACATGTATGATTTTAATCGAATCTTAAAGCTTGATTGATTTGAAAACTATAGGGGAGAGTGGTAATGAATGGGCCACTTTTTGGTTTTGAATTTTTCTAATTTTTTCTAACACTTTGTTTTAACTCTAAATTGGTGTTTTAGTTACTTTACTTATCTGGCTATCTAAAAAAGTCATAAAAGTTGGATTAGCACCTGTCCATAATGAATTATAACAGAAAATAAAAATTTTGAAATTTGGCCCATTCAACCCCACCTATGGGGTTGAATGGGCCACTAAATGAATTCAATGAAAACATGTGGATTTAATCTTTTATTTGCTGAATATGACAAAACAAATGTGGCACTTGACATGATGATACCAAAACATACTGATTTGAAATTATTTAAACATCAAAACTAATGCAATTAAAATAAAACTGATGCATACCAATTGTAGCAGAAAAATGACTAAATAATGAGATTGTAAGAAATAAATAACATCAAATATATATAAAAAAATAACAGATAATACACACTATGATTTAACAAAATTTATATATTTCAAAAATAATATTAAAAATCACTTTCAAAAACTTCATCTTCATTTTCAAACTTGTCAAAATTCAAATTTTTTTTTTTAAATTTACTAGACATCGGGAATAAGAAATATCTAACTTAAGTTACCAAGAAAGAAAATGAAATTGTACTGTGAGGAATATAATATGAAGGAGAGAGGGGGGCTTTTTCAAGACACGCACTGCGACCAGAGGTCTATTGTACTATAGGAATATAATATAGATCTGCAAATTATATTTAGAAGTTATTACAAACCTATTTTGATGACAGTAATCTTAATCTATCTATGACAGTCAGTTGTGTTTCATATTAATGCGAAAATCCAAAGAAAAAGAAGAAAAACAATATTTTGGTGGCCCATTCATTACCATGACATAGCGGACAGCTATACTTTTGGAATACATTTAGGTTTTTTGAGTACATTGAATTTAGATAACATCAAAATACATCTTAAGATTAATTTATAGATATGGAAAGACTAGCTTATGCATATGTATGCAGTGAAATACTTGGTACATTTTAGCTAAGAAATGTTTTACTAAAAAGGGAAAAACTTACTTTTCTGTCAGATTCTTGACCATGCCACTCTAGTTTGAAAATGGCTCAGCGCAAACGAATGAAAATTGGATGAGTTTAGTAGAACAAATAGCTACATCTATTGGTGGCATCAAAAAAAATCATGCAAATACTTTTTCATATTTTGTTAGTGGCCCATTCATCACCAAGGCCATTCATTACCACTCTCCCCTACTTTTTAAATCTTTAGTGTGTTTTAGGAAAATGATATAATTAAGAAAAAGCACTTTATTTTTCGAAAAGCAATAACTTCTATCAAAGTCATTTTTTTATTAAACAAATGTATTTATAGCATAATCGAGAGAAAGATTTATTACGATTTGAAAAGATAAAATAGAATAAAAAATGCAACATATAATGGTTAAGAGAAACTAAGAATTTTTCTTTTTAAAGAAGTGCTCTTAAGCATCGTCATGTATTTATACTAGCTATTGAATGGAAGATAAAAAAAAAAACGCTTTGTTCGGATAAAATGCTTTCTTTACAAGTCAAAATGTTTATACGTTTGTTTCCTTTTTAATAAAGGCTTTTTTTTTCTTTTTAAAGCATATCAGTTAAGGAGTTTTCCAAAATTTCCTAATGCTTTCCACTTTAAAATATCAGACAAAGAACAGAAATTTTCTTTTTTACAATTTTAAGGATGGTAGCTTTAGCCACTTTTCGAAATTGTGCATTGTAATGTTTTGAATCTGTTGTAAGAAAGTAAAGAAAAATTTCAAAAAAAAAAAAAAAATAGTTTATTATTTTTGTTCTTGTAACTAGGAAAAATAACGGGTAACGATTGACCACTTGGAGGACAACATTCGCCGCGTTATTGCCGATATACGACCACAAATGTTGGGAAAAGGAGTCGAAAATTGGACCTCCAGATTAGATTACGTCCGAGCAAGTCGTGGCCGTCATATGCCAGAAGTCATATTTAAATTGTAATGCCAGAAGATTATCTTTCGAATAAAATAAATTTCATGTCAATTTAAAAAAATCATCTTTGTTTTATTCCTTTTCAAAGCTTTATACCTCTAAAAAAACTCTTTAGTTGGTAACTAAGAATATGACATCGTTTTACCCGTTGAGAAAAATCCATTAAAAAAATAACATAACATATTTTTAAAAGCTTTTTTTAGTAATTTAAATATTGTCATATCACCTTTATACACTTGCCCCTTCAATTGCGAAGCAAAATCTCTGTTAAAAAAACATAGCCGTCTCCAAATGTAAAACGTGATAGTGTTCTAGTGAAAATACAACACAATTTAGTGTAAAATTCTAATTATCCACATGAGGAAAATAAGCTTTCGACACAAAATAACACTTCACTGTATGATAAAGTCATTCAAATCTTGTTCTTTAAAGGCGTATTTCACAGCGCTAAATTTTAGAACGAAATATTTTGCAGGAGAAAATGTTTAAACGTATTACATGTACAGAAACTAAAAATTTCCAGCACTGAAGATTATCGAGTAAATTTAACATCACGGAACTGACTCCGCGTACACATTAGGGTGGGGCGAAAAATAAAAAGTTTTTCAGATCAAGTTCTAATAGTTGCCAAAAGTTGTCTTTGGTGATAGTTAGCTTTTGTGCAAAATTTGAGAAAAATCGGGTAATATCTTCAGGGGGCGCTGCGATCGCAAAGTTTTATCATAGCTTTTATCGGGATTTTATGGTTAAAATATGAAAAATAATGCCGTTAGCTAATCTCATTGCATTTTTTTTACTCATAAGATATATTCATACATTCAAAGCATATGAAATAACTCACAAAAAATATTTTATATGATATATTTATATTTCAAGCATTAAAAAAAAAAAAAAGCGTGAAAAAAAGTGATTTTTTTGAAATATAAATATATCATATAAAATAATGTTTGTGAGTCATTTCATATGCTTTTAATGCATGAAAACATCTTTTGAGTAAAAAAAAACGCAAAGAGACTAGCTAAAGGCATTCTTTTTGATATTTTAACCATAAAATCCATAACAAAGCTATGGTAAAACTTTGCGATCGCAGCGCCCCCTGAAGATATTAACCGATTTTTCTAAAATTTTGCACAAAAGCTAACTATCACCAAAGACAACTTTTGGCAACTATTAGAAGTTGATCTGAAAAACTTTTTATTTTTCGCCCCACCCTAGTACACATGGCGGGAGAAATCTTATTAAATATTTAAAATTGGGTGATCCCTAAGGTTTGAGCATAATTTTTAAAAAAGCATCAATGCAAAGTAATCTTCTTAGAATATTTTTAGACGAAGAAGGATTAAATATTCAAATCCTGAAAAAATATTTCTATCGCTTTCAATGTCATTAATGCAGCGTGAAAAGCAATGACAACAGCTAGATAACATTGCAAAAAAATTATCTCTTCTCTTCTCTACTAATAATAAAGCTGAAGGTTTGTCTGTCTTTCTTTCTGTCTGTTACGCGCGTAGCGCCAAAACCGTTCGGTCGATTTTCATGCCACTTGGCACAAAATTAGTTTGTAGCATGTAGTTTTGCACCTCGAAGCGATTTTTCGAAAATTCCATTTCGTTCTTTTTCTATTTGAATTCTTAGCGGAAATTCGATAAAATAGGGAAGAAATATTTCACACACATTTTCAAGTCTTATGTCATTCGAAAGCTTGAAATTTTCTGCACAAAATGAAGTTTTTTCGAAGTTTCTACGATCATCAGGAGAGCTGTAACAATTGTTTTTAGAATCCCGAAATTCAAGGCTTACCTTCAGTAAAGCAAGCCAAACGATTCTAAAATGGTTGAGCTCTAAAATAAAATTTGTTTGAAAAGAGAGATAAAATGAATTATTTTATCAACGGAAATCAACTTTTCATGTTATTACTATGGTTACGTGTTCATACTTATTTTTGTTTCGTTCTTTTTCCAGTTGCCAGCTTCAATCTTCGTAGGCTACGGCCAGACGTAGTATTTTTGATTCTACGGTAGTATTTTTTCGGCCCAAATAAGGAGCGTAGTGGGTCATGTCAAGTGATCCAACGTTTTTTACCTTACATTTTTGTATTTCTTTCACATTTGGCTCATCAATTGTACCTCTTGAGGTAATCAAAAGTCTCAATTTTTGGATTTTTATCTCTATTATTTTTTCATTTATGAGACTTTGAACTTTGGAAAAACCCTCATTTTTCCATGGATAAGGGTACATAAAAGGGACCATAACTCGGCACCAAATATAGATAGAACGATTTGGTAAATGGCATTTTAAAGTACGTTAGTTGCCGCTTAATTTGATATGCAACATGACTAATTTGATAAAAATTTTCTTTTTCAAAAAATGAAATTTAAATTTCAAATTTAAATTTCTCGAAAAACATATAATTAATTTTTTTGAAAAAATTCTCAAAAATTTTTGTGTATTTCATCTATGTTTGTACAAATTTTTAGATTGGGATCTCAATGGGATCATATTTTTTTGAATTTTTGAATAAAACTGTATAGGAAAAAAATGATATTTTTTAGATTCTATTTATTTAAATACTAAGTTCTCTTGCTTGTGATGGTCTAAAAAGTAGTGAACAAACATGAATATGTTTAAAGTGAGCTAGCATGAGCTTATAGATTTGTCAGGTTCACCCCCCTCCCCCTTCCTCCACCGCACAACCACTCTTTTTTAATTCAAAACTGTTCAAAATGTTAAAAAAAAACTCTTTGATACAAAATGAATACTAAACTTTTTTAAAGTTGGTAAATGAGTTTCCTTATAACTAGACGAAGTATCCCCCTCCTCCACCCAAATATACCATTAACGCTGTACTATTATGACGTCTAACCTGGGGATTGAATTGACTATTATTTTTACTCTAGGTAAGTGAGCTAACATTAACTTGTAGATTGGTTAGCTCCCCCTCCCTTCCTTCCTGACCCAACCATTTTCCCCCCAAACTGTTTAAAATGCTAAAAAAAAGCTTCTTTGATACAAAATGAACAGTAAACTTGTTTAAAGTTGATAAATGGGCTTCCTTATAACAAGGCAAAGTACAACCCTTCCCCCACCCAAATATACCATTAACGCTATACTAATATGACGTCTCACCTGGGGATTGATTTGAGGATTATTTTCCCCTAGGTATATATTGTTTTTCAGACGAAGTGTTTCGTTTTCAATCCGAACTTCACAAAGTGTACTTCCATTCAAAATCTGAATTTAAACTTATGGTTCATTTCATCCCCTCCCCCAGCACCAATCTTCAATTTTGAAGGGAGGGAATAAATGGGTCGCCCCAAGATCATAGCAAACAGCAAAATAGCCACTGTTTCCCCTTGTTCTCATAATGTTTTCCCATTATTTTTACACAAAACTGAAAAGAAATTAAAGTGTCACGTTATATGTCAGTCCCCATCACTGCCTTTCTTTTCTCTTATTGGACAAAGCTCATGAGCTAATAGGAAAGAGTAACAAACAGAACAAACTGAAACACTACCAGACATCAGTAGAGACTAAGGCTTTGAAATGGGGCTAGGCGGGATGATAAAAAAAATAAAAGTTTGGAGTGGAAAGGTAGGGTAAGGGGGGGGGAGCAATCTGTAAAGAAGTTAAACAACATGTGAGGTTGTGCTCAAAAAAGCAGTGTTTGTTTAATATATACATATATAGATATATCTTGCTGCATTACTTTCCTTTACAACAAAATGAAAAAGAACACAAACAATTAAATAAAAGCTGCACACTAGATAATGTGGGAAGATAGTTATGGGGACACAGACATATGGTCTGATATTTTGATTTATTTTCAGTTTTGTGCGAAAAGAATAGAAAAAACGATGAGAACAAGGCGAAACAGTGCTATTTTGCTGTTTGCTATGATATTGGGGCGACCCATTTATTTCCTCCCTTCAAAATTGAAGATTGGTGCTGGAGTAGAAGATGAAATGAATCATAAAGTTAAATTTCAGATATTGAATGGAAGTACACTTTGAAGTTCGGATCGAAAAGAAACACTTCGTCTGAAAAACAATATATATACCTAGGTTTGAAAATAATCCTCAACTCAATCCCCAGGTTAGACGTCATATTAGTATAGTGTGAATGGTATATTTGGGTGGGGAGGGGGATACTTCGTCTAGTTATAAGGAAACCCATTTCCCCACTTTAAATAAGTTTACTATTCATTTTGTATCAAAGAGTTTTTGTTTTTTTTAAAACATTTTGAACAGTTTTGAATTAAAAAAGAGTGGTTGTGCGGGGAAGAAAGGGGTAGGGGGTGAACCTGACAAATCTATAAGCTCATGCCAGCTCACTTTAAACATATTCATGTTTGTTTACTACTTTTTAGACCATCACGAGCAAGAGAACTTAGTATTTAAATAAATAGAATCTAAAAAATATCATTTTTTTCCTATACAGTTTTATTCAAAAATTCAAAAAAATATGATCCCATTGAGATCCCAATCTAAAAATTTGTACAAACATAGATGAAATACACAAAATTTTTGAGAATTTTTTCAAAAAAATTAATTATATGTTTTTTGAGAAATTTAAATTTGAAATTTAAATTTCATTTTTTGAAAAAGAAAATTTTTATCAAATTAGTCATGTTGCATATCAGATTAAGCGGCAACTAACGTACTTTAAAATGCCATTTACCAAATCGTTCTATCTATATTTGGTGCCGAGTTATGGTCCCTTTTATGTACCCTTATCCATGGAAAAATGAGGGTTTTTCCAAAGTTCAAAGTCTCATAAATGAAAAAATAATAGAGATAAAAATCCAAAAATTGAGACTTTTGATTACCTCAAGGGGTACAATTGATGAGCCAAATGTGAAAGAAATACAAAAATGTAAGGTAAAATTTTTCTCAGATTTTGGATCACTTGACGTGGAATGACCCTAGTATTTTTCTGGCAACCTTGTTTCCAATACACTAATGACTTAAAAGATTTGGCGGATTTTTTTTTTTTTTTTTCATTTTCATAGATTTCGCATTTCAGCAACATTGATTTTGGCAACGTTTGGAAACAGTATTTTGTAATATATTTTTTAGAGGAGGCGTAGTATTTTTTTGTTCCAATTCTCTGGCAACCCTGTCTTTTTCCCGGTGAAGATGCTTTGGGACCCTGCTTGGCGCGTTTTCAAAAAGTCAACTACGCAAAATAGCTAGGGTTACCACGCTTGGCGCGCCTATCGTTCATTTAGCAAGAAAAGGGTACCTAAAGCACAGATTAACGAAATATCGTATCAATTGCGATATTGCATCGCTTTTTTAAAGTGTTTCATTTCGGAAAATGTATTGTTTTGTTTTTTAAGCTAGGAAAGAAAATTTTCTTCTTCTTTTAAACTTTGGTAAGATTTCTGTTGGTTCCTGTTATCAACAAAATTGTTCTTATTTTCTCTTTTGGCTTATTTTTGTCCATCTCCCTTGGGGTTGCATTCGAATGTTCCAAGGGGGTGTTTTACCCCATTTATCGGGTAAATCAGTGTTTTCAATGCAAGGTGATATGAATTGGTTAACAAAAGTGATATGAATTGGCGCGACCACTTGGCGATATATCGCCAAGCTTTTGATCGCCAAGTATTTGACGCCAATTGGCGAAAAAAATTTTTTTTTTTTGATTTAGGTTCAATTTGGCGCTGTTGGCGATATTTTGCGAAAAATCCACTGAATGATGTTAAAATCGACGATATTTAGGAGATTAATCATTGTAAAACATTTTTTTGCATTGTTTCGTAGCAAACTAGGGATACAAATGTTTGAATTGTTATCTTGCTCACTCCAAGCACTATTTTAGCACTTAAGGCATCTACTAAGAAATTTACACGTAAAATTAAGTAGTGTGGAGTCCATATCAGATCTTTATATCACTTTGAAGGAATTATAGTTGAATAAAACTGAAATAGAGCATTTTTTCTGCTATATCAATTATTTTACAAATGAACTTTTAATTTTATACCACGGGCAAAGCCGTGCGGGTACCGCTAGTAAATAATAAAAGAAAGAAGTCCATCAAATAAAAGAAACACTTTTTTGCACTGAAAAAATGAATGTTGTTTTTACCGTATAATACAGCTAACTTTGTAGTAGAAAACTAAAATTGCTAATTTTACAGTAATAAACTCAAATTTCTACTTTTATAGTACTAAACTGTAAAATTGCTAATTTTACAGTAATGAACTACAAAATTGCTAATTTTACAGCTTAAAACTGGAACCTCTGCTGCCAGTATTATAATGCTGTTTTTACAGTAGAATACACTTAAATTTTACGGCAATAAACTGTAAAATCTTCAACTTTACAGTAAGAAACTGCAAAATTGCTAGTTTTACAGTTCATTACTGTGCATTTTAGTTTCAAATTGGAGCCTTGGCTGCCAGTGTTATATTGTTAAAACAACAGTTCATGTTTTGCAGTGTGATGTAGTACAACACAGTAAGCAGTTTTTATGGGGAACACGGTACACTGGATACTACTATTTTAGTTTTCATTAAAAAATATTTTTATTTTGATTGACTTCGTTCAGGTGCTTTTCATATGTGCTAAGTTGAGTTTAAATTGAATTTTCTCTGCTGTCGTCGTAGCCTAACATTGTTGATTACTTTATTAGTATGCAAAGATGCTGCTCTAAAAAGGAATGGGATCCAATATATTTTTTTACATCGGGGAGACTTACACATAAGTAATGAGATATTAATATTTTCAACGCCACAAAAGAGAGAATTAAAAAATAACCAATATTTCAAAATTACTTCAACAAAACTTTTTTTTTTAAAAAATCAACAACGAGTGAAAGTTTTATCAGTTCAAAACTATGCACAAAAATATTCAGTAAAATCAAAACTCAAAGCAGCATGAAACAATGAAATATGAATTTTTATTAAATTTATTTTGCTTCGATACGTTGGAATTTCTTAATGAAAACAAAAGTGTATTTAAGCGTATGACAAGCCATCGTGCAATATTAAATCTTTTGTTGGATAATTTTTTTTTTGAGCTGAAATGTTTCGTCATGTTAAAGAGTATTTTGTTCGTCATTTTTCTAGTTAAATTGTTTTCATCCCACAATGCCCTCCCAAAGTATTTTGAAACTTAAAAGAAGTTATTACTTTGTATAAAGATGATATGCTAAAATTATTCTAAATATTTTGCGGATTTTTTTTTAATGCATAAAAGGACTTGTTCTATTACAAGTCGAAATGCATCACATGACTGCTTCGAAGATTCTACTACATTTGACATGCTCGACTAACTTGTTGTTTTTACTCAAAACATCATGCTAGTGATAACATGTAGGGCCGTGGTGGCCCGATCGGTAAAGCGTCGGATTCGTGGCCGGAGGGTCCCGGGCTCGATCCTAGCCGACCAAAGATCCACCGTCTTCACTAATTGCCAAATTTTGCCAAGTCTCTAAAATAGGCATTTTTTAAAAATAATTTCGTAAGCTTTTAAAACCTTCTATCTCTATAATGAGAGGACGAGGGCAAATAACTTTACCGTCAAAAATGTGGCTCAAGATACTTTTTCTATTGGTTACTATTTGAAGTTTTTTCTTTCTTGCACTAGTCGCGCAGTTCCCTGGTTAGAAAATATGTTATTCTAACAAATTGAATAATTTACGAAAGCGCTCACGCAATTTAACCTTTTTAAGTCTTTTCTTAAACAAATCTCTAATATTTATGCTTTTCGAACAATTTGACTGGGTGTTTCACATTGTTAAAAAATTCAGGAACTGAAATGGTAAATATTATTGCAAAATGTGGTGTTTACAATACTAAAATTTTTACAGTAAATTGTAATGTCTGTTGCACATTTTCATTTCATTGGAGGCCTGAAATTTTGGGAGCTTAAAGTACTTTTTGTTGTTAATACATTCTAGTATTTTTGTGAGTTTAATCTCATTAACTTTTGTGTAGCACGCATTCAAACTCTTAATTACGAGCTTGTTTATGAAACACCTTGAAGCAAAGGGATGTAAGAGACAAAATAAAGAATTTGGAGATTAATAGCAAAATTATAACTTTGGATATTGTAGCTTTGTAAAAATCACAAGCAAATAAAGTATTCGGAATGAAAGTAATAAATATAACATTAAAAAGCACAAATCCGCAGGAATACTGCAGACACGTGTTTCGGCGTGACAAGGAACGCCTTTTCTATTTTATTCGGTATTTGTTTGAAATCCTGCATAAGCTTTGGCCATCCTTGTTGAAGTGCTTTTGAAGTTATTACAATGAAGAAAATGCAAGTGCTCAATGGAAAGGGTTTTAATTATTCCAGGAACGTACTTGGCTTTTGTTAGGAAGGTTTCTGAATTCTTCAGCAAGATTCTAGATAATTTTTAGGAAGGTTACCAACACCAACCATTAGCGGAAACTTTATAATGTTTAGCCAGATAGGTAAATGGGTGAAATTATGCACATTAGTTTATTATTTTCCAGGAACATTTATGAAATATTTTTACAGCACGATTAAAAAAAAAACTGTTTAATGAAAGCTTACTTACGTGTTTCACTTCTCAAAACTAAGAAAAAGTCACATGCATCTCTTAGCTTGCCTTGTATTATGTGCTTTATATTATGTCGAATATTTTGTTTAAACTGAAATATGTATTTTTCCTCAGTTACGTCTCAGTCCGAAAACTGAACACAAGTTTGATTAAATATTTCAAGAGAAGCGTTTCTCAACCTTTTTTGATCCGCAAAATGGCAGAGGAGATTTTGTCGAAAAAAAAAAAAAAAAAAACACGCGGACAAGTGATCTTTTTCCGTTTTTCCTTTACGGACCGGTAAATTCTTCTACGAAACTGTGATGGTGTTTTTCTGTCTTTTTCTCTTTTCTTTTCTTTCATTTATTATTTCTTTATTATTACTATAATTATTATTTTTTTGCAAAAAAAAAAAATCGACTCAGGGACCGTTAAACACTAATCAAAACATTTTGCGAACAACTGAGGATTTTTTCTAATTTTCACAAAATAATAGTAATGATAAATTAATTATTAAATATACATTAATAACATTTTACTTAGTGTTAAAGAATTGCAGCAAAAATATTAAAATGTGAAGGATAAGCTGAGTATATCTCTACATAAATAATAATCATTGCTGAAAACCATACAAAACTAAGAGAATCATTCACTAAGTTCACGTGAAAGATGTACTGCACTGTAAAAAATGAAAGTTGTTTTTACAGTATAATACAACTAATTTTACAGTAATCAACTGCAAAACTGCTAATTTTACAGTTTATTACCATGCATTTTACAGTTTTAGGCTGGAACCTCTGCTGTCAGTATTATATTGCTGTTTTTTGCAGTATATAGCTAAATTTTACAGCAATAAACTGTAGAATTTCTAACTTTACAGTAAGAAACTGTAAAATTGCTAGTTTTACAGTTTATTACTGTGGGTTTTACAGTTTTAAATTGGAACCTCGGCTGCCAGTATTATACTGTAAAAACAACAGTTCATTGTTTGCAGTGTACACTGTAAAACATGAATGTTGTTTTTACAGTATAATCCAGCTAATTTTATAGCAATAAACTGAAAATTGCTAATTTTACAGTAACAAACAATAAAATTGCTACTTTTAGAGTATTAAACTGTAAAATTGTTAATTTTACAGTAATAAGCGATAAAACTGCTAATTCAACTACACCCTTGTGCAAATTAATTGAAATAAAGAATTTTTTTCCTTGATTTTGAAATACACTGGCGTAAAAAAAAATTCCAACACCAAGAAAAAATTATTGTAGAGTAATGTAATTTGGGTAACGAAAATGTCTAGTTAACATGTTTAATTGATTAAATGTCTAGTTAACATGTTTAATTGATTAAATGTACGAGATCACTGGCTAATTTAAGCTCAAGAAAATGCTGTGCAAATGTGAAATTATGTTAATTTAATAGAGGGTGTAACCTCCAGAGTTTTGAAGGCAAGCCTGCAAGCGTGCATGCATTATGTCATACAGGTGCCGAATGTCACTTTGTGGTATGGAGTGCCATGCTTGTTGCATTTGATGTGTCAATACTAGGACCGTCATTGCTGACTGTTGATGATGCTCTAGGTGCCGTCCAATGATATCCCATCCGTTATCAATTGGAGACAGACCTGGTGATTTTGCTGGTCATGGTAATATGTCAGCACTCTGTAGAGCACGTTGCGCTACAGCAGCGATGTGAGGGCGAGCGTTATCCTGTTGGAAAACTCCCCCTTGAACGCTACTCATGAAGGTTGTACTACTGGTTAAATTACCAGACTGACGGCAAATTTTCAGTCAGTGAGTTTGGGATAACTACAAGAGTGCCCCTGCTGTCGTAGGAAATTGCTCCAGAGACCATGACTCCAGGTGTGGATCCCTGGTGTCTAGGCCGTAGACCGCTTGGATGCAGGCGGTCCCCTGGCCTCCTTCTGACCAATATACAGCCACCACTGGCACTAAGGCAGAATTTGTTTTCATCAAAAATTACAAAATATCTCCACTCCGATCTCCAGTGAGCTCTGTCTTGGCACCACTGCCATCGGAAACGGCAATGGTTTGCAGTCAATGGAATACCGGCTACAGGCTGCCTGGCTCGGAGATGTCCTTGAAGTAAACAGTTTCTTACCGTTCCTTGGGTTACGACGGTACCAACTGCAGCTCGAATGTCAGCCGCAGATCCAGTACGATGCGCCACAGCCGTACGCAAGATTCGGCGATCTTCCTTCTCAGTCGTGCCACGTGGCAGCTCGGAACTCGATCTGCTTGAGGTAGTACCATCCCTTGACCATAGCTTCCACTAATCATGCATGATGGAAACATCCTCCCCCCCCCAAGTCTTTCGTCAATATCACGAAATGAAAATTCACCTTCTCGTAGCCAAATTGTACGACGTCATTCAAACTTGGTGAGCTGTTGATAATGGCTTCTTCGTCTTCTTAAAGGCATTTCTGGCTAACATGAACGCAATTCGTCAAATTTCATGGAAAAACAATACTCACGAGCTTCATATCACGCTTTTAAAACAAGCCCTATTTGCATGTTCCGAGTTACGCCAGCTGCGCCACACTTATGCGCGGAGCGCGAAATTTCAATCGATGTCATCTTTCAGTTGTACAAACACGCCCACCAAATTTTGTTTATCTAACACAAGTCTTTCTTGGTGTTGGGATTTTTTTTCCGCCAGTGTAATTCCTAGTATTTTTCACTAATCATACTAAAAATATTACAAATATGGATGAGATGAATAAATCCTTCTCCTATTATCAATTTTCAATAATCAGAGGGGTTCTAGGTGTGCATGCGCAGGAACTTCCGTAGATTAAAACTGCATCTATTGTCACGTCAGTTGAGATTTCATTGTTGTCAGCGATAAATGTGACACCACGAAATCGTACAAAGATTGTTACTCTTTCCAGACATAGGCCAAAGACTTATAGAGATATTTCGAAGATAGTTAACGTTAGCATTGCAAATGTGAACAGTGTTATAAAACAAAATAGAGAAGCGGGATTCATATCGCCAAAGAGGAGAGAGAAATGTTCCCGAAAATTGAAAACAACACCAAGAGATGGCTCTTTCTTACTTATGCAAAGTAAAAAGACTTGTGCAATGTGCAGCACTTAATAGAGATTTAAAAAGGTATGTAATATACACATGAGCTCATTTACTGTTCTGAAGCAACTTATTGCGGTCGGTCGGTCTATGAAGAAACAGCTTCTGACCAAACCATTGAAGAATAATCGCTACTTGTGTGTATTAAAATGTAAGAATTGAGCTGTTAAAATGAGAGGAAATAACTATTTTGTGACATAATTCCTTTCATTGTAAAAGGCCAAAGAACTGAGACATCCAGGTAAAAGAACTCGGGACTGCATCATGAACCGATTTGTTTACTCTCCCCAAAAAGATGTTTGGAGGTTGTTTTAGTTAAAATGGGGTTCTTGCTTTGGTTTTTTGCAGACTGCTGAGGGTATGATGCGGTCTGAACAATCTATTACAATTTCGAAAAAAAAAAAAAAAAATGCTATGCCAGTATTGAAGAAACGATGCATATACGGAATGGAGATTTTCCAGCCGGATTTAGCCCTTTGCTATACGCCCAAAATTACCATGAAATTCTTGTCTGAGAACCAAATGGAGACAATGGAGGACTTGGAACTGGTATCAATCCAGTTGAGAATCTTTGGGCTGCATGCAAGAATCGCCTATTGCATAAGGGCTGTTCAACTATGGAGAAGCCAATCTTTGCGCTAATCCATGTCAGGTACAAAGATAAAAATATTGCAAATGAGTGTAAAAAATTGGTGGATTCCATGCCAAATCGTGTCCAAATGCTAATAAAGAGTCGATGAGATCCAATTATGTTATCAAATGATAAAATCGTATTTCTTCTTAGTTTTCTCAATCTTTCGAGTTTGTTTCAATAACTGTTTTACAGTATAATACAGCTAAATTTTATGGGCAATAAACTATAAAATTTCTAACTTTACAATAAGAAACTAAACTTGCTAGTTTTACAGCTTATTACTGTGCATTTTACAGTTTTAAATTGGAACCTCGGCTGCCAGAATTATACTGTAAAAACAACAGCTCATTTTTTGCAGTGTATAGAATATTGTTATTATTAAAATGTTTTCCTTCATTTTTTAAAATTTAGAAAATCTTTCAACGTGGACGAGCAAAAATCTCAGAGGTTTGGTCAAATTTTTCTGCGTACTTGTACCGGACCCGCTGGTTTACCAGTTGAAAATTAGTATTCTAGAGTGTTCTTAAAAAATTACAATTTAATGTAAAAATGTTTGTGTTTATATACTGTTAAAAACTAATTTAGTTTTGCAATTAAGCCCTATTTTGGAGGATGCATCTCCAGGATTCATTTTTTTTTGAATTAGAAATATATCATCCTATAAAATTGCCATAAAGACTGTGTAGCATATAACTGACAAAATTCTGCATTGCTGGATGCAAGAAAAAGTTTCACTATAAAATAAGTGGAATTATTGCTTGAGATTCACTCAAATGGAACAATGGAATTGGAAATCTTATTTATAAAAGTTTAAAGCGAATACGAAAATTTTCGATACGTAAGCTTATGACATTTATTTGAGAAAAATGCAGTAATGGAATGACAGTAGTTTTATGATATCGAAGGCAATTTTTTCTTTATTTATGTTTGATTTTTAGAAAATTTTATTTCTCCTTAGATATATTATCAAAAAAAGAAAAGAAATCCAAGAAAAATAGTTGATTAGTTTGCTTTAGTTTTACTCTTTTGAACTGGAGTCAGCAATTATTTCATTCATATTTAAAAAAGTGTAAAAGCTATATAAATAAAAATTGACGCAAGTATATTTGTATGTTTGTTCCTTATGCAAATCCAGTTTTCGTCGAATTTTCATCTAACTTGGCACAGAGGTTCCTTGATGCACTAAAATTCACATAGGTGAAATTTGGAAATTAAAAAAAAATCCAAAAAAGCTCAAGGCCATTTTCATTCAATTTTGAATATGTAGAGTAATAGAGATAAGCCTTTAAACATAGAAATTGATAAAATTTAACGCATTTAAATATGAGTATTTTCTAACAAAGATTACGATTAACAATGAATTATCAACTTAATGCTCACTTGTTTCAAATAATTTTTAGAGCTATGTTGTATTAATAAGCATCCGGGCAACGCCGAGTAATAAGCTAGTCTAAAATAAAATTTAATAAATGAAAAAAAGGGAGAAAACTAAACCAAATAGCCAAAATACAGGTTCCAACATAAAAAGGGGAGCTGACATTACTTTAAGAATGAGATGGTTAGTCACAGATAAATTTAAGTGACATTTTGATTAAAAAATTGCTGAAAAGACACTTTGAAAATTTGTTGATAAAGTAGGAGATCATTTTGTTTTACATAATCAAGCTCATTTTGGAAATATTCAATTGCATGATATCAATCGTTTCTAGCTTCTTAACACACTAAAGGCAATTTTGCTTTCGTAAAAATTTTGTATGATCCATTAGAAAATACAGTAAAACATTATAAATAGTGCAAATGGATGAAAAGAAATTACAAATACAAAAGCAAAATTATGATAAAATTAGCCTTTTAGAATCTTAATTTGCTCTGTTTTAATATGCATTATGTTTGAACGAAAATATCTTACTACTATTATAAATGCGAAAGTTTGGATGTTTGGATGGATGGATGGATGTATGTTTGTTCCTCTTTTACGCAAAAACTACTGAATGGATTTTAATGAAACTTTTACCGTAATGTAGCTTATACATCAGAATAACACATAGGCTATAATTTATAACGATATTCGAAAAGGTTCGATTGGTAGCGCTTTCTTCATTCTAATTTGGGTACATTTTCCCCATAAATCCGAAGGCTTTCATAAATCCAATTTAGTATTTAATGTATCAACTCAACTCCCTGTCGACAGCTAGAACTGGGTACATGATTTCTGATATTCGTATCAAATTTTCAAGGCTTTTCTGAAATCAAATCACAAAGTAACATGCTTTGTATTTAAAACGTGGTGTAGCTTAGGGCCGAATTCAAGTGAAACACCATTGCAATCGCTTCGAGGCGTTTGCATATTGCAACCGCTACTGTAAGTCGAATTCAAGTGAATTCGTTTCACTTGAATCCAAATTTTGGAATTTGCGATTGCATTGGTGAGTTGCGATCGTCCGTGTTTCACTTGAATCCCTGCCTTAGTCTTTATAATAAGCAGAATACTACTATTATAAATGCGAAAGTTTGGATGTTTGGATGGATGGATGGATGTATGTTTGTTCCTCTTTCACGCAAAAACTACTGAATGGATTTTAATGAAACTTTTACCGTAATGTAGCTTATACATCAGAATAACACATAGGCTATAATTTATAACGATATTCGAAAAGGTTCGATTGGTAGCGCTTTCTTCATTCTAATTTGAGGTACATTTTCCCCATAAATCCGAAGGCTTTCATAAATCCAATTTAGTATTTAATGTATCAACTCAACTCCCTGTCGACAGCTAGAACTGGGTACATGATTTCTGATATTCGTATCAAATTTTCAAGGCTTTTCTGAAATCAAATCACAAAGTAACATGCTTTGTATTTAAAACGTGGTGTAGCTTAGTCTTTATAATAAGCAGAATATTTATCCTTAACCAACATGTTTTTAATTGTACATTACAACGAACAAATATTATTTTTTAGAATAAATTTAATTCCTTCATTAGTAGATTGTTTCCTGCATTAATTATTTTCGCAAGTTATGTAGATACTAGCTGCGTAGCCCGGCGTTGCACGGGCTGTAATGTAGTGAAGGCAGTTTGAGAAAACTACTCGCCGCCAAGGCGGCTCGCCTTTAAAGAAATGAGGAAAGTTTAAACAGTTTACTCGCCGTCAAGGCGGCTCGCCTTTACAGTAGCGAGGAAAGTTTCAATTCACTACTCGCCGCTAAGGCGGCTCGCATTTAAAGTACCAAGGAAAAGTTTAATAAACTACTCCCCGCTAAAGCGGCTCGCTAAAAAGCTTTCCTGCATCAAAGAATCAATCGAATTATTTGCACATGCTTCCTCAAAAGTAAAGACGATGTCAAGTAGCGCATACTTAGCACTCTCCCTAAATAACAAATAAAATTCCTTTCCAAAAACAATTATTTCCAAACCGCTTTCTTCCTGTAAAATTAATTGCCAAATTCTAAACGAAAAGGTTCTTTTAATATTTGGATCGCAGCCAGAAAAAGTCCCTTCTAAAAACAGCAATTGCAATTTTATTTAAAAACACATTTTCAAAACGGTACCAGAGAAAAAATATGTCATTAATAATTAGAATAAAAACAATTGTTAGAACTTTGTTATAACACGTATTCAAAATGACAATGAAAAAAATAACACTCTTTCATTTTAAAAAGTTCAACTTAATTAACGTTTTAATTCAAAATCGCAACGGAAAGAAATAAATATCTTGGAATTTTAAATAGTTCAATAATTTACTTAACGTTTTAATTCAAAATGGCAACGGTAAGAAAAAATGTCTTGGAAGTTTAATCATTAATTAGGCTTAATCGCTTTAAATTTGACTACTTATTAATTAAACATTCGCTTTAAATTTGACTACTTATGGATCGCAGCCAGAAAAAGTCCCTTCTAAAAACAGCAATTGCAATTTTATTTAAAAACACATTTTCAAAGTGGTACCTGAGAAAAAATATGTCATTAATAATTAGAATAAAAACAATTGTTAGAACTTTGTTATAACACGTATTTAAAATGACAATGGAAAAAAATAACACTCTTTCATTTTAAAAAGTTCAATTTAATTAACGTTTTAATTTAGGGCCGAATTCAAGTGAAACACCATTGCAGTCGCTTCGAGGCGATCGCATATTGCAACCGCTACTGTAAGTCGAATTCAAGTGAATTCGTTTCACTTGAATCCAAATTTTGGAATTTGCGATTGCATTGGTGAGTTGCGATCGTCCGTGTTTCACTTGAATTCCTGCCTTAAAACCGCAACGGAAAGAAATAAATATCTTGGAATTTTAAATAGTTCAATAATTTAATTAACGTTTTAATTCAAAATGGCAACGGTAAGAAAAAATGTCTTGGAAGTTTAATCATTTATTAGGCTTAATCGCTTTAAATTTGAATACTTATTAATTGATATCTTCGCTAATTAAAATCGTATAATCATATAGATTGAAACTAATGAAGCCTGAAAAATTACCTATCTATCGGTACCTGGTTCGACTTTCAGTTCATTGGCGTTCAGGAGAAAGAAGCGTGACATTGAAAGATAGAAAGAAAGATAGAAAGAAAGATAGAAAGATAGTTAGAAAGATACTCACTTTTTAATATAAGTAGATGTCTTAGAGTAACGGCAACGTGATTACTTGGAGAAAGTTTGGCAACTAATAAATTGATTTGGCAGTTTATTTTCCACTTTGATAGAACTTTAAATACAACTTAAAGGCATTTTGTTTCATTTTTATTTGTTTGTTTGTTTTTTTTGCTCTAATGGTCACTTACTTATCAGACTCTTTCTGGGGGGTACTTACGATTGCGCTGTTACTTATTATCCATTTTAATATGAAGCTTGCTAGGCTTTTAATGACTTTCTTGACGATTTTTCTGCTAACGCCGTTTTTGGAACCAAAAACTGCCTAATATTACTACCATTATATGCGTGAAAGTTTGTAGAGGTGTATGGATGGATTTTTGTGACTCTTTCAGGCAAAAACTTCTGAATGAATTTTAATTAAAATTCACAGAGAAAAACAGAGTATACATCCTGATAACATCTTACTACTATTATATATGCGAAAGTTTGTATGGATGGATGTATGGATGTTTGTTCCTCTTTCACGCAAAAACTACTGAATGAATTTTAATGAAACTTTTACCATAATATAGCTTATACATCAGAATAACACATAGGCTATAGTTTATAACGATATTCAAAAAAGTTCGATTGGTAGCGCCTTTTTCATTCCAATTTAAGGTACATTTTTCGTATAAATCCGCGAAGGCTTCTAACAAACTAATTCAGTATTTAGTGTATCATCTCAACTTCCTGTCGATAGCTAGAATTGCGTGTATCATTTCTACTTTTCGCATTAAATTTTCAAGGCTTTTCTCAAGTCAAATCAAAAAGTAATTTTTTTTCAACTAATGGGTAATATCCAGGATTTTACATGGACATTGAAAACGCTCGCGCCAGCTTTCTAACGAGCTTTTACCATGATTTGTATTTTAAAACATTTTGTAACAACTGTAGTCTTAGTTGTAAATAGAATATTTATCCTTAAGCAATGTGTTTTTTATTGTGCTTTGAAACGTGCAAATATTATTTTGTAGGATAAATTGTATTCCTTTATTAGTAGATTGTTCACTGCATCAACTATTTTCGCGAGTTTTGTTAATATGTGTTTTAGAGTATCGGTAACGTAATCGCTTTAAGAGATTGGCATCTAATAAATGGATTAGGTTCATTATTTTCCAAATTGATGAAGCTTTAAATACAACTGAACGGCATTTCTTAAATTTATTTGCATCTATTGGACATTTTCTCGGGGTACTTACAATTGGGCAGTTGCTTAGTATCCAATTGAACAGGAATTTTGCCAAATTTGTTGTAAGAAGATTTTAATAACTGAGATTCCTGGCGGATTTTTTCAACTGACACCAGTTTTTGTGCCAAAGACTACGTAGTAATACTTTACTTCTTACACGACGTAACCAAAATAAAATGAGTATTGTCTGATATTTATCGACTGCGGCAAAATCTTAATCATCTATATAATACTCCCACATTTGAAAAGTTAAGTTTTTTTTTTCTTTTTTTGGCCGATTCCGTGTGTATCCATTAAAAACCTTTTTAACATTATGTCAAAATGTAAAGTAATCCGCATACTAAATTAATAAAACCTTTAAACAAGACTAAAATTACCATTAATTTCTGCTTTTGCACAAAAAATTGTCAAATGTTCTCTATTAATGTCGAAATCATTGAGGACAAAAACTTTTAATGTCAATTTATGGTCAGCAATAGTATCTCAGCATTTGATGACTATTTCTCTGTGACAAAGATTAGTGACATAATAATGCTTAATGTATTTTCATAAAGTAGGGAGGGGAGCAAAATTATCCTAGGTAAAACAAAACAGTTACCGCAAATTAGGCGACATTTTAAAAATCGTCAAAGCGGTGTGTTTTGAGTTGTTTCAGTTCAGGGAAAAAAACCGAAGGTGAGTATAAATTGTTTCTCAATAAAACTACTGACCCAGGCAAAGCCGGGTATTTTTGCTAGTAATGAAATAAATTAAGAATGTCTTTCTGTTTTTGTCTAGTTTTGAACAATTTTATGAGGGAGTTTCTATGAAAACATGTATTTTGTCTATTTTCTTACTTATCCTTGTGTTCAATGCAATTTAATGGACAAAATTGTTGATGCACGAAGTCTTCAAATAGAAACTGACAACTAAATGCATGGATAAGTGAACTCTAGATGTAGCTATTCTGTAAGCTAAAGGTTGACTTTTGAAAAAACACGAAAACTCAATTTTCAGTAACAAATTTTCAGCAACAAATTTCTGAGAATACATTTCTGACCATTCTTAGCATATAGTTATGCTCGGTTACTTTACAATAGGCGTATCAAGTTTGGAAATTTTGCGTCGTCTCCATGGAAACCGTATGAAAAAAACAGCTGTACTCTTTTTTTATGCACTTTTGTTGAGGCATTTCATTTATTTTATTATTCGAATATGGCTTACGCTTTTATTTATATCCTCATGTCTCAGTTATTTTTCAACATTTTATAACAAATATAGTCATATAGCAAAAATTTCGAAGGAAAAGTTGTGCTTTATCAACGTTGATTTTTCAATAGAATAATAGTTTATGCACAAAGTTATTTTGATCATTTGCATTTAACTATTGTTGCAAAAGCTAAGCGGGGAAAAAGTCCATAGTGCCGTAACTATGACAACCATCAGGGGAAAAGTGCGGAGAGTGGGAGATTAATTTTACTTTGAGTCGTCTCCTCCTGTTACACAGGGTATAGACTCGAAAGAGAATTTTCATTTTTTTTTGCATTTTGAAATTTATTTGTTTTCGAGAAACTCGTGCAGAACTGATCATACGATTGCATAAAATTGAATCAAATCGTAAAAAATCGGAATCAGAAGAACATAGAGCACCGGTCACCTTGTCTAGTGGTCAGGGACGACTGACTGCGGATGGAAAGATTCCGAGTTCAAATCCCGGCTTGGGAATGAATGTACTTTCTCTCTGCTGTCATTGTCCTTTTCTCGAAGGAAGTGTTGTTGTGATGTTAATGGACCCTATTTATTTATTTATTTAAACCCCACTAGTCACCACCGTACCTACCCTGATTAAGGTAACCCAGGGGCTCCCAAACTTTTTTATTCCGCGGACCCCTTGCCTAGTTTTCGAGTTTCCCGTGGACCCCCCTTAATATAACTCAGGCATTCTAAAACCGGGAATTAAATGGTTAAGTTCCATTTATTGATGTTCTAAAACAACCAGATGATAACTTTCTAAAAGATTCAGTTTGACAGTTTTACTGCAGAGTAAAAAATTAAAATTTAAGTGAAAAGAAAACAGGTGAAGAGAAAAATATAACATTTTTATGCATACTTTCATAAAAATAATGGCACAAAACTTAAATCAACTAATATTCTTACAGAGAATAGGTGTACAAGGAAGAAAAAGATTTTTAAATTGGGGCAGAGTGAATTTGGTGCATCAACAAAATGACCCCTATTTGCGTCTTGTGGACCCCCAATTTTTTCTTTCCTTCATATGGACCCCTTTCAAACTCCGGAGGACCCCTGGGGGTTCCTGTGAGCTACTTTAGGAACCACTGGTTTAACCGGATGTGGTGAAATGGACCCTATAAACGGGTCCTTATGGGATGTTTGTACTGTGGAAGTCGGACTTATCACGAGTTGGAAAAGTGAAGCAGCGCACACCAAATTGACAGCCTGCCTGGCATATGACAACAACAACAAAATAACGTAGTGAAATATATTTTTGGATGCATAAATCATACGATCTTGTGTCCTCGTAATTAAAACATGAGGATTTAATGTATGTCGAAGTTTTACAAAAAGTCAGTACATTTAGGGCGTTTTGGTGATTAACGGAAGACATCTTTCACTCTTTGCATATGGATGTCCTACCACATGTAGATAGGCTGAAATCACTTGATACCTTCAATTTATCGCCAAGTAAATTTGGCACATTTCTTAAAATTTCGGCAGATTTTAAAACTTTGTTTCTCGACACATGGGCACGACGGCAAATAGGTTTTTCGTCTAAAAATGTCACGATACGCTGTTTCGATTGTTGCCGATTTTAAATTTTTTCATTTTCACGTTATTCGTCTGGTTTCCAGGTGAGGATGTGTTGTCAAGTGAATGCGGTTGGGAAGATGTGCTCTGTTCGGAAACTATCTGTTGACTATTTAATTTTAAATCCTTGAGAATTTTCATGTAATTTCTCGTTTTAGTTAAGCATTTAAACAAACGTGTGTAGTTTCTGTTTGGCAGCATTCCCCGGAAGTAGACGATTTATTTAAATAGGCAGGAAGCCATGTTTTTTCTCATTTGACTCACTTGAACTTGATAAATTGAACAATTATTTGCTATGAGGCATTCCTGTTATGCCACAAATAGCCATACTTGATGTGGAACTTGATAAAATTGTTTTGTATAGCCGCAAATGCACATAGTGTAAATACAGTTTTTATTTAAAGTAACTAGTCTTAAGTGTAAAGCAGTGAGTAACCGCCCCTAAGCAAGGGCTAAGGCAGAAACATGCAATACACTGCCAACTCATTCATTTCGATCCATGGACTGCAGTTTCGGGCTTATTATGTCCTCATCATCATGGAATACGAAAGCAAACGAGTTGGAGGCAAAAATCCTCTCTATAAGATTTGCTCTATAAGAGGTTTTTTGCCTCCAACTCGTTTACTTTTGTATTCCATGCTGATGAGGGCATAATAAGCACGAAACTGCAGTCCATGGATCGAAATGAACGAGTTGGCGGTGTATTGCATAGTCTTAAGTGCTCCTTTAAAAATGAAAAGCTTGACATTTTGCATTGAAAATAACTAAATATTAAGGAAATATTGGAAGTCCTGGTCTTCTATAGAACTCACTTGGACATCAAGAATTTACTTACTATCTTTGGATTATTCTGTAATGAGCTATGTTTTACATTTCTAGCTGCTTTGGGAAAAGCGATTATAGTGCTTTTCAACATTGTTGGTAGTGTACTCGGAGGAAAATTTATAAATATACTTCATATTATGATATTTAACGGTTGCTTATTATCGAATACTGAATATATCACAATTAAAGCCAAACTGTAAAGTTCTGGGAATAAAGTGCAAATATATACGTAAAAATGTCACACCCATGCTAATGGGTTGATCATTAAATTACTCTTTAATTGTGCCTTTGATTGTGGAAAAATAAATTTCTTTTTTACAGTATAATACAGCTAATTTTATAGTAATAAATAGTAAAATTGCCAATTTTACAGCAATAAACTATAAAAGTGCTAATTTTACCGTAATAAACTGTAAAATTGATAATTTTAGTTTATTACAGTGGATTTTACAGTTTTAATATGGAACCTCTGCTGCCAGTATTATACCGTTGCTTTTACAGTATAATACAGCTAAATTTTACGGCAATAAGCTATAAAATTTATAACTTTACAGTAAGAAACTGTCAAATTGTTTAGTTTATTACTTTGAATTTTACAGTTTTAAATTAGAAATTCGGCTGTCAGAATTATACTGTATAAACAACAGCTCATTTTTCGCAGTGTATAGTTGAAAAAATTAAAATTTATAACTGGGACAATCTTTTATGGACACCGAATATTTGTACGAAACCTAAATGGAGCATTCAATTCTATGAATGAAATGCTGTTTACCATGTGTAGCTATATAAATCTTACAACAGTACTTTAGCTTTCTCCATTTGAAAATTTCATAAAAAGTGTTTCAAAACATTTGCGTCACAGGAAACATCTTACTTTTGCATTTTCTACTTCATGTTGCGTAAAAGAAAATCTATGTAGCAGAAAAATACATTTCTATTTCAAGTTTACCTCTTCAGACGTTTTTCGCCTCCTTAGTTGTTCTTTAGAAAGGAAAGTAAATATTTCATGTTTATGTATTTATATGCTGGACTTTCCGTAAATGATGTCACACTTTTTCACCAGATTCCCCCTCCCTCTCTGCCCCTAAGTGTCACATTTTGTCTAACTACATCCCTCTTAGTGTCACATGTCATGCTGTTTTCCACAAGAATTTATACGCATCCAAAAATAAAAATGGATGTACGTCAAGGTGGGCCGAAAAAGACGTTTTTAGCCTACTTTCCCGTTAAAAATAAAAGAAAGACGAAAAAAGTATTAAAAATAGCTTAATGCATCTAAAAAATATCGCCAAGTCCAAAAAAAATCGCCAAGTTAAAAAAATATCGCCAAGTCCAAAAAATATCGCCAAGTAAAAAAATAAAGAGGTAAAATGAATATCGAAAAATTAAAAATTTGAAAGTAGGGTATTGAGATGGGGAATTTGTGTGTCGGTCTGTCGGTCGGTCTGTCGGTCTGTCTGTACCCCCTAATAACTTTTGAATGAACATTCCGATTTGGACAAACTTTTTTTTGTTGGAAAGATCTCGGCGAGTACAGCTCATTCCCATATTTGATTTTTTGATTTGAACAATTTTTGGTTCAACTTTGAGCCGTTCAAATAACCGGTCCCGCGATACTAACTTTTGAATGAACAGTCCGATTTGAACAAACTTTTTTTGTTCGAAAGATCTTTTCAAGGATACTTCATTCCGTACCTACATTTTGATTTGAACAATTTTTTCGTTCAACATTGAACAGTTCAAACAAGCTCTCACCCCTAATAACTTTTGAATAAACAGTCCGAAAAAAAATGATTGACTGTGCAGACGATTTTTTGTTTATTTATTCATTTGTTTTATTGAATTTATTATTATTATTATTATTATTTTTGGCAGACGATTTTTTTTGTAACAAAAATGTTTCATTCACGAGGGCATTTTATTCTTTATTTATATTTAACAACTGGCAACGGATTAAAAGTGAAATTCGAGACATTTTATCAACGGACGAGTTTTTTTGAGTGAACAATCCGATTTAAACAAACTTTTTTTTGTTCGAAAGATATCGGCAAGGATACTTCATTACCGTATTTAAATTTTCAATTTGAACATTTTTTCGTTCAACATTGAACCGTTCAAGCAACCTTTCTCCACCTAATAACTTTTAAGTGAACCGTCTGAATTGAATAAACTATTTTTGTTCGAAAGATCTCGGAGAGACTCGTTCCCATATTTCACTTTTCAATTTGAACCATTTTTCGTTCAATGATGAACCGTTCAGAAAATTTTTAACATGAGCGCCTACTGGGAAATTTAAATTGAATGTTGATTCTAAACTTAAAGGCGGATTTCCTTCAAACTAACTTTGTAAGAAAACAGTTTTGATAAAAAATGTATGTTAAATACTTTTCTGAAAAATCTTCTGTGAGGACTCTGATTCCGACTCCGACTCCACAAACATGGCAGAAATGCAGGCTCAGAAAAAAATGACTGACTGGGCAGACGATTTTTTGTTTATTTATACATTTTTTTGTTTAATTTATTATCATTATTTTTATTTATTTATTTATTTTTTGGCAGACGATATTTTTTTTTTGATTACAAAAATTGTTCATTCACGAGAGCATTTTATTCTTTACTTATATTTAACAACTGGCAACGGATTAAAAATAAAATTCGAGACATTTTATTAACGAACGAGGTTTTTTTTCTTTCTTCGATAAAATGTGTTTTGATGTTCTTTGTACTTTTATTTCATTTTTTATTTTTTTTTTCATTTGAAAACGATTGTGAAATTTTTCTACGGAAGAACTATAGCAGTTACATTCTTTAAAAGGTGCGACAAAACTTTATTTACTCGTTTATTTACTTTTTACGTGTCCTGATCATCTGATGAGAGGGGTATATTTTGCTTTTAGAAATCAGCTTTAAGTGTTATAAAGGTATGTTTGACATAATTTTCAGTTTCAGATATTCAAGAGAATATTGATTAGATGCTAGATTGCCGATGTCGATGTACGGGAAAGTAGGCTCGTTTAGTTCTTGACAGAACTTCTTGTTTTTTTTAAATTTCGAAAACGGGGAGCGCGGAAAAGATGCCATTAGGGGAGCAAATTTAACATAAAAAATTTGAAATTTTTTGGTCAATTTCCTGATCTGCGCAATTGCCTTAAAGTTCGGAAAAAATGCAGTTTGTTGACATATTTAGGAAATTATTTTGAAAAATTTTTTTAGCACTTAACATCTAAAAATGCATAATATGTCAACCAATGTAGTTATTTCAGATAAGTACTTTGAAAGCAGCATTTTAACCTTTTGACAAAATTTAATTTAAAGCGTAGAAAAAAAATAGGAAATTGCCAAATCTTCTAGGCATTTGTGGAAAAGGAAGGAATTATACCACAGACTCAAATTTTTTTATGGAATTTCTGTTCCAGCAATGGCACCTTTTTTGCCCTACCCGTTATTGAAAATAGAAAAAAATTCGGTAATTGACTAAAAATCTCGGAGAAACTGCATTTTTTTCAAACTTCAACGCCTTTGCGGCAGATCAAAAATTGACCACAAAATTTCAATTTTTTTATGTGCACTGTGCACATAATTTTTTTCCCCAATGACACCCTTTTCACTTTGTTGCTTACAGTAACAAACAGAAATCTTACCAAAGTTCCGAATGAGACATTTTGGAAAGAGCGTAGCAATAACGCAATTTATACGATACTAGCTTAATACCCGGCGTTGTCCGGGTGCTTATTAATACAACATAGCATTCAGGGAAAAAAAGTTTGAAAGAGTTCTATTCATATGGGTATAAAATAATTCGCATCAATCTGTCTCTTAGGTACAAACTTTGAAAAAAAACTAAAATATTACAGAAAGTTAAACGTTTATAGAAAAATAGTCTTATTAAAAGGTGAAAAGTAAAGATAAATGTTGTCTGTGTTTTGCCGCGTCCACTGGCATGAAATATATGCACATTAGGGTGATTCAGAAATGTATGGAAAAAAATAAACTTTGTATTTTTGTGCGTCTTACCCTCTTATTTTGTGCCACTATATACACTGATTATTTGTGCAAAATTTTGGAAAAATATATTAATATTTAGAGGTCGCTCAAACGCCTTGAAATTTCGTGATATTGACAAAAACGTGATCGTAAATGATATCTATAGAAAAAAGTAGCCTTTGTATTTTTGTGCGTCTTACCCTCTTATTTTGTGCCACTATATACACTGATTATTTGTGCAAAATTTTGGCAAAATATATTAATATGTAGAGGTCGCTCAAACGCCTTGAAATTTCGTGATATTGACAAAAACGGGATCGTAAATTATATCTATAGAAAAAAGTAGCCTTTGTATTTTTATTCGTCTTACCGTCTTATTTAGGCCCTTTATATACACTGAATTATTCGCCCAAAATTTTTGTAAACTATATTTACATTCAGGAGTACTTCAAATTTTGTGATAGTGGCACAAATACGAACGTAAATAATAATAATAATAAAGTTACTTTATTGCTTTTTTATATCTCCGAAAGAAAAAAAGCGTGCAATCACAAAATGAACTATATATCTGAAAAACCAATAAAATGCAGAAAAGTATGAAAACTAATCAAATACGGAAAAAATATAAAAAACAAATTTAAATACATCTTTACTAATATATAAAGCTGTAGAGTTTGTTTGTTTGTTTGTTTGTTTGAACGCGCTAATCTCAGGAACTACTGGTTCGATTTGAAAAATTCTTTTTGTGTTGAATAGACCATTTATCCAGAAAGACTTTAGGCTATAGTTTGAAAAGATTCGATAAGCGATTCGTTTTTTATTCGAATTCAAGGCAATTTTCTCATTAATCGCCGAATACTGGGGTTAAAAATTACTTACACATATTAATGTTATATATCGTTGGAAGCAGAAAAATTTTGTCCGTCCTATGCAGTTTGTTCTGATTCTCTAACTTAAACACAGCACGAGTTATTCAATTTTTAAACTTGCCTTTTGCAAGGCTTCACCCGATTTCTTGCAATACTTGGTTCATTAAAACCATCAATAAAAAATAAACTAATTATTCCACAGTTTTGATTTTTACGCCATTGGATAGAGCGATATTTTTAACCCCAGAATTGATTCGACTTCTAGTCGAAGAACCAAGCTTTTATCTCCACTAGAAAAAAAGTTACAAGCGTTTGAACTTTGAGTTCGAAAACCTCTTTCCTGATCAAACTATTTAAGTTTTATTGCGTTGCTATGGCGACATCTTTTAAATTCATTGTTGGTGTCCTTTTCTACATTTCGTTTCTTAAAAGCATTTCATTTTACGGGGTTTCAACAAGGCAAATAATGCGATCGTCCGTGTTTCACTTGAATTCCTGTATACTTAATGGGTTATATTTTTTTTTCTGGTACCATTTTGAAAATGTGTTTCAAATTAAATTGTAATTCATGTTTTTAGCAGGGATTTTTTTTGGCTGCGATCTAAATATTAAAACAACTTTTTTGTTTGGAATTTTGCAATTAATGTTACAGGAAGAGAGCGGTTTGGAAATTTTTTTTTTTTTTTGGTAGGGAATTGTATTTGTTTATTAGGGAGTGTATTAAATATGTGCTACTCGACATTGTTTTTATTCCTGAGGAAGCATGTGCAAATAATGCGATTGACTTTTTTATGCGGGAAAGTGTTTTAGCGAGCCGGTTTAGCGGGGAGTAGTTTTTTGAAACCGGCTTCGCTAAAACTTTCCTCCCTCATTTAAATGCGAGCCGCCTTGGTGGCGAGTAATTTGTTTTAAGTTTCCTTACTACTTTAAAGGCGAGTCGCCTTGGCGGCGAGTAGTTTCCTGAAACTTTCCTCGCTACTTTAAAGGCGAGCTGCCTTGTCGGTTATATATCATTACTGAAACTTTCCTCGCTACTTTAAAGGCCAGCTGCCTTGGCGGTTATACATCATTATATACCGCCTTGACGGCGAGTAGTTTATTTAAATTTTCATCACTACTTTAAAGCCCGTGCAACGCCGGGCCCCACAGCTAGTTAAATATATAGTAATTCGCTCATTAATTCTTGCAATACTTTTTAAGGTTACTTTTTTGCAACTTTGAAACCTTTTCTGTATTCCTGTACCACTTGAAGAAGACACTGTCTTTGTTTTTCGTCGATAAGTGATAGTCTTAACAAATGCTTCAGTAAGGGCCATGCCACGCTCCGTATTGTCGTTTACAATCCTCAGTTTCTTCGGTAGTATAAAGTCTTGTTGGTAGCTATCTTAAAGATTCGAATGCTCAGGATCAAACAGCTGATATATTTTGAGTTTCTTCTTTACATGAATAAGGACGCTAAAAATATTCCAAATCATTTCTTAGTGCTTGCACGAAACGGGTTGCTGGGAACCCAGTTCTTAGATATTCTTTCCCATTAACGATAAGAATGTGAAAGAAATCACATTCATATGTTACGAATACCTTTTGTTTGTCCAGATGCAAGTTTGAACTGGTTGGAAAATATCCATAACTTGAAGCCATAAAGAATCTTTAACACAGATATAACACGAGAAACCACTCCTGGGACACGAAAACATACACCAAGAGAAGGTGCTCTG